>RXON01002628.1:0-12569 GCA_009667805.1 Leptobrachium leishanense
TAACAGTTAACATTCCGCCCCCAGACATTTTGGCACCGCTATTCAGCCTGTTCCCCATCTAGTCCTCTCAGAGTGCAAGCTCTTGAGCAGGGGCTTCTATGGTACAGTTCTATGTGTTTAACTTGCATGTATATTGGTTATCCTGCCTTTCCCATTGTACAGCGCTACAGTACTTGGTGGCACCTTATAATTAACTGCAGTCATACAGAGCACAGGTCCTTGTTTGGTGGGATTCCAGGATGGCAGCGGCAATCCAGGGGTACTGTTTGAAAGCTAGGGCCCCTGGGGTGTCACAGTCCAACAAGCGCCCAGATCTGGGGGCAGGGGCATGGATTGCAGCATATAATAGGTATCACCAGCTGATGCCGCATGGTCAGAGCTGCCTGAGCTCCTGGGGTCAAGAAAGGCTCAGCAACTTGGGTTCCCAATGGAGCTCCCTCCTGAAAATCACCACCATGGTAGCTAGCATGAGGATAACCCGCACCTTTGAAAAAGCACCCTGCTGGAGCAGTTAGTTTTTGGGACACAGACGTTTGAAATTTCTGCAGATGGCTGCATTACAGTCAATGAGGTGCATTCCTGGAATGGGATTGGTTGGCCCTTCTAGCTCCTTGGATTGTGATTGGCTGGGGTTCCAAACCCAGCCAATGCTTTCAATCCCAGGCTAACCCTGGTGTCGGATAACACAGTGAACATAAGGGACAGGCTTACAGGCATTTTGATTACGTGCTGATGGGTGTGGAAGAGTCACAAAAACACCCCTTTAAAACACTAACAAATAGCTTAACTGAGGGGAATAGCAGAGGAGCGAGGGGTTAATACAGTCCAGTCTCTGAGCAAGGGGTTCCGCAACAACGATACATTTAAACCCACACAATATAAAGAACATAAGGACTTCCCCAAAGCACATGTCTGTGTCTTTTGTGGTTTTCTCCATGGGAATAAAAGTCCTGGGGTTTGACGCAGGGAGCGCTATGTCAGTCCCATGACACCTCCCCCTTGTCTCAGCTTCTCTCTCCCCCTTGTCTCAGCTTCTCTCTCCCCCCCTTGTCTCAGCTTCTCCCCCCCTTGTCTCAGCTTCTCTCCGACCCTTGTCTCAGCTTCTCTCCTCCCCTTGTCTCAGCTTCTCTCCTCCCCCTTGTCTCAGCTTTTCTCCCCCCTTGTCTCAGCTTCTCTCCTCCCCTTGTCTCAGCTTTCTCCTCCCCTTGTCTCAGCTTCTTTCCCTTGTCTCAGCTTTCTCCTCCCCCTTGTCTCAGCTTCTCTCCTCCCCCTTGAATCAGCTTCTTTCCCTTGTCTCAGCTTCTCTCCTCCCCCTTGTCTCAGCTTCTCTCCTCCCCTTGTCTCAGCTTCTCCCCCCCTTGTCTCAGCTTCTCCCCCCCCTTGTCTCAGCTTCTCCCCCCTGTCTCAGCTTCTCTCCTCCCCCTTGTCTCTGTCATGCCTCAGCCCTGAGAGCCTGCTGTGGCCAGCCTGGGTCACTAGCTCTCTATACCTGCTTCCCACCTAAGGGTTAACTCCTGTGTCTGAACCTGAGGATTCTGCATAAAACCAGACCACACCCTTCTCCCCTTTGCTCTTTCATTTTGTGTTTTCCCTTCCCTGTGTTCAGAGGTCTTTGGAGCTCCCTCTTGTCATTGTATGCTGCCTGATTTATTTTGCTCTGCCATGCATTCTTGCTGTGTCTGCATTACCTGGTTCCTGCTGGCTGGACGATCCACTGCGTGGCCCACTATCCAGTGGGTCCAGAGACTCTCAAGTGGCTTCCAGCCCTCCAGCTCTCTCCAAGGAGACCAACCTTCTATCAAGGTACATTTGCCTAAAGACTCCTGCTTCTCCTCAAGCGGATCTGGAGAGAGACTACGTGGTCCACCATCCACTTGCCTATTTTCTGTGTTACTGTCTGTTCTGTGCTGGACTGTTAGCTGTGAACCTTTCTTCAATACAGCCTTATTGTACATATACTGCCTCCAGTGTCTGTGTGCCTGCTCTTCCCCAGCGCTTGGGATTATATATCACAACACAGAGGCTGTGCCATGGCTCCTTCGTGGCGCGAGCCTGACAGACTCAGGTTCTCTCCTCCCCATTGTCTCAGGTTCTCTCCTCCCCCTTGTCTCAGCTTCTCTCCTCCCCCTTGTCTCAGCTTCTCCCCCTTGTCTCAGCTTCTCCTCCCCCCCTTGTCTCAGCTTCTCTCCTCCCCCTTGTCTCAGCTTCTCTCCTCCCCCTTGTCTCAGCTTCTTTCCCTTGTCTCAGCTTCTCTCCTTCCCCTTGTCTCAGCTTCTCTCCTCCCCCTTGTCTCAGCTTCTCCCCCCTTGTCTCAGCTTCTCTCCTCCCCCTTGTCTCCGCTTCTCTTCCCCCCTTGTCTCAGCTTCTCTCCCCCCCCCCGTCTCAGGTTATCTCCCTCTTACTTTTTTTTCTAACATAGCTTCTCCACCCTTAAGGTAGAGGATAATTTGAACCCTCCCAAAACTAGTCGCTACCCCTCCCTTACCTGTGGCCGGTGCTCTAATTCCCTCCTGTGGGACTGAGAGGAAGTGACGTGTTAAAAGGTCATTTCCTCCCAGCGCTGCTGCTGCAGAGGAGGGAAGCAGAGCAATATGAGGGAACCTCCCTTAGCCAACCACAGCACTTTGCTCCTGGGGCAGGCATCCTTGTATAGGCAGCTTTGTTAAAGGTTTTAACTCTGGCAGTTTGGCACAAATGGTAGCAGCGCCTGTATAATAGGCAGGGAGGTCATGAGTTTGAATCTCAGGGTTATTCATATTTTTTTCTACCTCTGCAAACACAACAATAATATTGTTAGAACAATAATAGCAGCAGCATTATATTATTAATAACTAGGTGTAAAGCCTGCCCAGAGGGCAGTCTATTGTGGATATACTGCCCCAGCTCGTGGATACTGCCCCAGCTCGTGGATACTGCCCCAGCTCGTGGATATTGCCCCAGCTCGTGGATATTGCCCCAGCACGTGGATATTGCCCCAGCACGTGGATACTGCCCCAGCACGTGGATACTGCCCCAGCACGTGGATACTGCCCAGCACATGGATACTGCCCCAGCACGTGGATATTGCCCCAGCACGTGGATACTGCCCCAGCTCGTGGATACTGCCGCACGTGGATATTGCCCCTGCTCATGGATACTGCCCACGCTCGTGGATACTGCCCCAGCTCGTGGATATTGCCCCAGCACGTGGATACTGCCCAGCACGTGGATACTGCCCCAGCACGTGGATATTGCCCCAGCACGTGGATATTGCCCCAGCTCGTGATACTGCCCCAGCACGTGGATTTGCCGCAGCACGTGGATATTGCCCCAGCACGTGGATACTGCCCCAGCACGTGGATACTGCCCCAGCACGTGGATATTGCCCCAGCACGTGGATACTGCCCAGCACGTGGATATTGCCCCAGCACGTGGATATTGCCCCAGCACGTGGATATTGCCGCAGCACGTGGATACTGCCCTAGCACGTGGATACTGCCCTAGCACGTGGATATTGCCCCAGCACGTGGATGGATACTGCCCCAGCACGTGGATGGATACTGCCCAGCACGTGGATACTGCCCCAGCACGTGGATATTGCCCCAGCTCGTGGATACTGCCCCAGCTCGTGGATACTGCCCCAGCACGTGGATACTGCCCCAGCACGTGGATATTGCCCCAGCTCGTGGATACTGCCCCAGCTCGTGGATATTGCCCCAGCACGTGGATATTGCCCCAGCACGTGGATATTGCCCCAGCACGTGGATACTGCCCCAGCACGTGGATACTGCCCCAGGTCGTGGATACTGCCCCAGCATGTGGATACTGCCCAGCACGTGGATATTGCCCCAGCACGTGGATGGATACTGCCCCAGCACGTGGATACTGCCCCAGCACGTGGATACTGCCCCAGCACGTGGATACTGCCCCAGCACGTGGATGGATACTGCCCCAGCACGTGGATACTGCCCCAGCTCGTGGATATTGCCCCAGCTCGTGGATATTGCCCCAGCTCGTGGATATTGCCCCAGCTCGTGGATATTGCCCCAGCTCGTGGATATTGCCCCAGCACGTGGATACTGCCCCAGCACGTGGATACTGCCCCAGCACGTGGATATTGCCCCAGGTCGTGGATACTGCCCCAGCATGTGGATACTGCCCAGCACGTGGATATTGCCCCAGCACGTGGATACTGCCCCAGCACGTGGATACTGCCCCAGCACGTGGATATTGCCCCAGCTCATGGATACTGCCCCAGCATGTGGATACTGCCCAGCACGTGGATATTGCCCCAGCACGTGGATGGATACTGCCCAGCACGTGGATACTGCCCCAGCACGTGGATGGATACTGCCCCAGCACGTGGATACTGCCCCAGCTCGTGGATATTGGCCCAGCTCGTGGATACTGCCCCAGCTCGTGGATACTGCCCCAGCACGTGGATACTGCCCCAGCTCGTGGATACTGGCCCAGCTCGTGGATATGGCCCCCCCGCTCGTGGATATGGCCCCCCCGCTCGTGGATATGGCCCCCCAGCTCGTGGATATGGCCCCCCCGCTCGTGGATATACTCACCTACATCGGCCCTCCAGCGATGGCGGTCCCGCTTCCAGCGTCCTCTCTCTCTCTCTCTGCGTTGGTCGCCGGGATGACGTCACGAAAGCCTTTGACCCCCGGGGTCAAAGGCTTTCGTGACGTCATACCGGCGACCAACGCAGAGAGAGAGAGAGGACGCTGGAAGCGGGACCGCCATCGCTGGAGGAGCTAAGGGCCGATGTAGGTGAGTATGTCTAGGCAACATCCCCCTACATTGGCCCGGAGCCTCAGCGGTGGCTGTCGTAGGCTGCTCGGCGGCCTCCAGGCTTAGGCGAGCCCCCGGCTCGGCTGGGCCTGTAGGCCCAAGCCAAGCCGGGGGCTCGCCTGAGCCTGGAGGCCGGCCGAGCAGCCTGCGACAGCCCGAGGACAGTCACCGCTGGAGCTCAGGGCTAATGTAGGTGAGTATGTGCTCTCCACACCCACCCTGCTTACTCGGCCGGTATCCAAGCTTAGGCGAGCCCCCGGCTTGGGCCTAGAGGCCCAGCAGAGCCGGGGACTCGCCTGAGCATGGAGGCCGGTCGAGTTGCATGCTCGGCCGTCCTCCAGGCTCAGGCGAGTCCCTGGATGCCGACCAAGCTTAGGCGAGCCCCCGGCTTGGCGTGGGCCTAGAGGCCCAGCCGAGCGGGACTCGCCTGAGCCTGGAGGACGCCGAGTTGCAATTTTTTTGTGAACTTCGGCCCCGATCCTCCAGCGGTGACCTTCTCCGGCTGCCGCTGGCTGCTCGGCGGGCCTCTAGGCTTAGGCGAGTCCCCGGCTCGGCTGGGCCTGTAGGCCCAAACCGAGCCGGGGGCTCGCCTGAGCCTTGGGGCTCGCCGAGCAGGCCGCCGGCACCCGCTGGATGATCCGGGCCTATTTAGGGGAGTTTGTTTGAACTTCGGGCCCGATCCTGCAGCGGGTGCCGGCGGCCTGCTCGGCGGGCCTCTAGGCTTAGGCGAGTCCCCGGCTCGGCTTGGGCCTGTAGGCCCAAACCGAGCCGGGGGCTCGCCTGAGCCTTGGGGCTCGCCGAGCAGGCCGCCGGCACCCGCTGGATGATCCGGGCCTATTTAGGGGAGTTTGTTTGAACTTCGGGCCCGATCCTGCAGCGGTGCCGGCGGCCCTCTAGGCTTAGGCGAGTCCCCGGCTCGGCTTGGGCCTGTAGGCCCAAACCGAGCCGGGGGCTCGCCTGAGCCTTGGGGCTCGCCGAGCAGGCGCCGGCACCCGCTGGATGATCCGGGCCTATTTAGGGGAGTTTGTTTGAACTTCGGGCCCGATCCTCCAGCGGGTGCCGGCGGCCTGCTCGGCGGGCCTCTAGGCTTAGGCGAGTCCCCGGCTCGGCTTGGGCCTGTAGGCCCAAACCGAGCCGGGGGCTCGCCTGAGCCTGGAGGCTCGCCGGCTGGAGGATCGGGGCATCTGGCCGTGTAAACACACGGGTAGCTGCGCGCGGCTCGTGCCGGTTTTTTTTTTTTTTTTTTTTTTCACGCGGCCGGCACGCGCAGCTACCTGTGTGTTGTAACGGCCGCTTTCAAAACTGTCCGTCGCGCATGCGCAGACGGCTTTTGGCGACGGACAGTTTTTAGCTTATTCTTTTATAGTATAGATAGCAGCAGTATAATAATTGTGTAGAGGTGGATGTTTTTTTAAAAAAAATCATCTATAACCAGCATGGAATGAAACTCAGGGCCTCCCTGGTCCCCAAGCAGGGCTGCTACCATTTGAGGGACAGAGGCAAGACCGTGGATCATCAGAAAAAACTGCCTAATGAGGGATCTCTGGCGTGGGAGTAATTATTATCGTCATCATTTATATAGCGCCAACAGTTTCCGCAATGTTCTGTGATTGGCTAAGGAGGGCTGTGGGAGGTGTCCCTTGCCCTGCAGCTCCTGGTAATGAGACTGGATGGCCAGGGTGTGTACAAGCAGGCAAGTCTCATTACAAAGAAACAGAGCAGCAGTCGCAATGGCCATTTTAATGGGCTGAGGACTGGCCCAGAGGACCCCCCCCCGCCCAGTCCGCCCCTGATACAGCATGATGTTATTTGAATCAGACTCAAAAGGTACGTGGTACCTATACCTATATGTCTAGGTATGTGGTTAGCCCCAAATCTATCCTTTGGCCCCACATCGAAAAACTTTCATCTAGGGCTAGCGCCAGACGAATGCGTTTTTCATGTCGACCGTCAAAAAGTGCGTCCATGCATTCGGATGCACTTTTTCACGGAAGACACGATAGCGGTCATATGATGCGCAATTTGGCCATATTTTTTGACGGAGCTATAAAAATCAAATGGACGTGATGTTGGTCAGACATATGCAGCGTCTGATGTCTCCTAATCACGCTCACACGCCGCTATGCCGACGCAGCCCACTCTGTGCGTCAGTACTAGCGTTTCGATGTTCTCGAAAAAATGCGTTCGTTTGCCGCTTGCATTGCGCGGCCGCACTTTCATGCGGCTGTACTTCGTATATTGGCCGTCATTGGATGTCACTTGCTGCTACTATGGCCGTAATAAAGTGCGGCTGAACGCACGTTCGCACTGCATTCGTCTGACCCCATCCTAAACTTTACCCCAAACTAGGTGCCCTGTACAGAAACAAATCCTGTCTGAGCACCGCGGTAAGAAAGCAGATTGTACAGCAAATGCTTATGCCGACTATTGATTACGGAGATGTAGTGTATGCAGCCGCCCCACAAACACACCTTCAGAAACTTACAACATTGTATAACTCATTCTGCCGCTTTGTGGAACAATGTAACTACATGACCCACCATTGTGACATGTTAAAAGAGCTAAACTGACCATCGCTGGAATCCGGATATACCATTCACCGTTCCGACCTGGTGTGGTAGCTTCCCGGAAAAGCTCTTAAACTTTACCTGAATAGACTTCTTCCCCCAGCAGCTCCCTCATCCTATAACCTCTGATCAAGGACCAGCACCTTACTTACAATACCAAAATACAAAAAGAAAGTGGCTTGATCCTCATTTTTCTTCAGAGCACCACAATTATGGAATAACCTCCCAGACGCCATCAAATCTTCCCCCCAGTCTTAAGTCACTTAAGAGCTCCCTATTAACATACCTCAATAGGAATGCACCTGTAAACATGTAACATAGTGACTATATACAGAATGCGCCTGTAAACATGTAACACAGTGACTATATACAGAATGCGCCTGTAAACATGTAACATAGTGACTATATACAGAATGCACCTGTAAACATGTAACATAGTGACTATAATACAGAATGCACCTGTAAACATGTAAAAGTGACTATATACAGAATGCTCCTGTAAACATGTAACAGACTATATACAGAATGCAACTGTAAACATGTAACATAGTGACTATATACAGAATGCACCTGTAAACATGTAACATAGTGACTATATACAGAATGCACCTGTAAACATGTAACACAGTGACTATATACAGAATGCACCTGTAAACATGTAAAAGTGACTATATACAGAATGCTCCTGTAAACATGTAACAGACTATATACAGAATGCAACTGTAAACATGTAACATAGTGACTATATACAGAATGCACCTGTAAACATGTAACACAGTGACTATATACAGAATGCACCTGTAAACATGTAACACAGTGACTATATACAGAATGCACCTGTAAACATGTAAAAGTGACTATATACAGAATGCTCCTGTAAACATGTAACAGACTATATACAGAATGCAACTGTAAACATGTAACAAACTATATACAGAATGCATCTGTAAACATGTAACAGTGACTATATACAGAATGCACTTGTAAACATGTAGCAGTGACTATATACAGAATGCACCTGTAAAGATGTAACACAGTGACAATATACAGAATGCGCTTGTAAACATGTAACACAGTGACTATATACAGAATGCACCTGTAAACATGTAACATGCAGGGCACAGGTTCAGCATTAATTAGAAAGTGACCTGTAATACATATTATATAGGGGCACAGCATCTGCATTAATTATAAAGTGACCTGTAATATATATTATATAGGGACACAGCATCCACATTAATTATAAAGGGACCTGTAATACATATTATATAGGGGCACAGCATCTGCATTGTCACGCAAGGGACATAGGGGCTCGGCGCAGCGAGACCCAGGACTCAAACCCAAGACATTTTTAAAAGGACCTTGTTTTCCTTTGAACGTTTGCAGTGTGCGTTTCAATGTATGAACAGTTTATTTTCCTTGCTAGATGTGGTTTTACTTGATGTGCTGTATTAAGATGTACCCTGTGTGATTTTAAATATACTTTACATCGTTTGGTTTTAGTTTAATTTAGTTTAGTGAAATGACATAGCTTTGGTTTTAAAACATACTTATATTCCTGTAGGTAAATGTGTTTTTCTGTAGCTAGTAAACATGTTTTGCTGCTGTGTAATTTATGCGTCAGGGATTTTCCCCATTATCTAGGTACATGTTTAATTTAAGGGATCTCTGATAGTGTGTGTTTTATCTGATGTGCTGGAACAATGGATATACAAATGTTGTGTGAGTTGAAGGCTAAGAGAATGTGAAGAATGTTGATTGTAAATAACTGACATAATCTAATTAGTATGGGTGTGCTAGTAATTAGTATGGGTATGCAAATTGTGACTGTATACTTCAGCATAAATAGTGGCATTGTTCATTAAAAGAGCCAGTTCATCTGAGTGTTTGAAACATACAGCTTCGCCTGGTGTTATCATTTCACGTCGGCTACATATCACCACCACCCAGGAACGGGTCACTCCAACTCCGCAGCAGAACATCGATTCGCCGCGCCGTTGCGCCACCTTGAATTGGTACCTCGGGATACCGCAACCACCCCGAATTGGGACCTCGATGCAGCGCCGTGCCTGCATCTTCAAGGAGACTCTACCGAACCGCGGTTTGCCACGCAGACCGTCTCCAGCCTTTCAATGGTCAGTAGATCCGCTGCCCGAGACGCCGAGTGCCGTGCCACTCGGTAGTCGGGCGGATTTCCACCGTGGGTGCCCCATCTACTCTCCAGATCTCCACCGCCACGTGGTCTTCTACCCAAGCCGCTCGAGACGCCGGGTGCCGTGCCGCTCGGTAGTCGGGCTTGGCAACACCAAAGAGGGGGTCAGATAGAGCAGGACCGCAGGCGGATACCCCATTCCGTCATATGCATTAATTATAAAGTGACCTGTAATACATATTATATAGGGGCACAGCATCTGCATTAATTATAAAGTGACCTGTAATACATATTATATAGGGACACTGCATCTAATATTAATTATAAAGTGACCTGTAATACATATTATATAGGGGCACAGCATCTGCATTAATTATCAAGTGACCTGTAATACACATTATATAGAGACACAGCATCCGCATTAATTATAAAATGACCTATAATAAATATTATATAGGGGCTCAGCATCTGCATTAATTCTAAAGTGACCTGTAATACATATTATATAGGGACACAGCATCTAATATTAATTATAAAGTGACCTGTAATACATATTATATAGGGGCACAGCATCTGCATTAATTATAAAGTGACCTGTAATACATATTATATTGAGGCAAAGCATCTGAATTAATTATAAAGTGACCTGTAATACATGATATTATATAGAGGCACAGCATCTGCATTAATTATAAAGTGACCTGTAATACACATTATATAGAGGCAAAGCATCTGAATTAATTATAAAGTGACCTGTAATACATGATATTATATAGGGGCACAGCATCTCCATTAATTATAAAGTGACCTGTAATACATATTATAGAGGGGCACAGCATCTGCATTAATTATAAAGTGACCTGTAATACATATTATATAGGGGCGCAGCATCTGCATTAATTATAAAGTGACCTGTAATACACATTATATAGAGGCACAGCATCCGCATTAATTATAAAGTGACCTGTAATACATATTATATAGGGGCACAGCATCTGCATTAATTCTAAAGTGACCTGTAATACATATTATATAGGGACACAGCATCTGCATTAATTATAAAGTGACCTGTAATACATATTATATTGAGGCAAAGCATCTGAATTAATTATAAAGTGACCTGTAATACATGATATTATATAGAGGCACAGCATCTGCATTAATTATAAAGTGACCTGTAATACACATTATATAGAGGCAAAGCATCTGAATTAATTATAAAGTGACCTGTAATACATGATATTATATAGAGGCACAGCATCTGCATTAATTATAAAGTGACCTGTAATACACATTATATAGAGGCAAAGCATCTGCATTAATTATAAAGTGACCTGTAATACATGATATTATATAGGGGCACAGCATCTGCATTAATTATAAAGTGACCTGTAATACATATTATAGAGGGGCGCAGCATCTGCATTAATTATAAAGTGACCTGTAATACATATTATATAGGGGCACAGCATCTGCATTAATTATAAAGTGACCTGTAATACATATTATATAGGGGCACAGCATCTGCATTAATTATAAAGTGACCTGTAATACATATTATAAGGGGCACAGCATCTGCATTAATTATAAAGTGACCTGTAATACATATTATATAGGGGCACAGCATCTGCATTAATTATAAAGTGACCTGTAATATATATTATATAGGGACACAACATCTGCATTAATAATAAAGTGACCTGTAATACATATTATATTGAGGCAAAGCATCTGAATTAATTATAAAGTGACCTGTAATACATGATATTATATAGAGGCGCAGCATCTGCATTAATTATAAAGTGACCTGTAATACATATTATATAGGGGCACAGCATCTCCATTAATTATAAAGTGACCTGTAATACATATTATATTGAGGCAAAGCATCTGAATTAATTATAAAGTGACCTATAATACATGATATTATATAGGGGCACAGCATCTCCATTAATTATAAAGTGACCTGTAATACATATTATATAGGGGCACAGCATCTGCATTAATTATAAAGTGACCTGTGATACATATTATATAGGGGCACAGCATCTGCATTAATTATAAAGTGACCTGTAATACATATTATACAGGGGCACAGCATCTGCATTAATTATAAAGTGACCTGTAATACATATTATATAGGGGCACAGCATCTGCATTAATTATAAAGTGACCTGCAATACACATTATATAGGGGCACAGCATCTGCATTAATTATAAAGTGACCTGTAATACATATTATATAGAGGCACAGCATCTCCATTAATTATGAAGTGACCTATAATACATATTATATAGGGGCACAGCATCTGCATTAATTCTAAAGTGACCTGTAATACATATTATATAGGGGCACAACAGCTGCATTAATTATAAAGTGACCTGTAATACATATTATATAGGGGCACAGCATCTGCATTAATTATAAAGTGACCTGTAATACATATTATATAGGGGCACAGCATCTGCATTAATTATAAAGTGACCTGTAATACACATTATATAGGGGCGCATCATCTGCATTAATTATAAAGTGACCTGTAATGCATATTATATAGAGGCACAGCATCTGCATTAATTATAAAGTGACCTGTAATACACATTATATAGGAGCACAGCATCTGCATTAATTATAAAGTGACCTGTAATATATATTATATAGGGGCACAACATCTGCAGTAATTATAAAGTGACCTGTAATACATATTATATAGAGGCACAGCATCTCCATTAATTATAAAGTGACCTGTAATACACATTATATAGGGGCACAGCATCTGCATTAATTATAAAGTGACCTGCAATATATATTAGATAGGGGCACAACATCTGCAGTAATTATAAAGTGACCTGTAATACACATTATATAGGGGCACAGCATCTGCATTAATAATAAAGTGACCTGTATTACATATTATATAGGGGCACAGCATCAGCATTAATTAAAAAGTGACCTGTAATACATATTATATAGAGGCACATTATCTGCATTAATATAAAGTGACCTGTAATACATATTATATAGGGGCACAGCATCCGCATTAATTATAAAGTGACCTGTAATACATATT
>RXON01002629.1:0-19056 GCA_009667805.1 Leptobrachium leishanense
CCTCTTTCTCATTCTTTCCCCCCTCTTTCTCATTCTTTCCCCCCTCTTTCTCATTCTTTCCCCCCTCTTTCTCATTCTTTCCCCCCTCTCTTTCTCATTCTTTCCCCCCTCTCTTTCTCATTCTTTCCCCGCTCTTTCTCATTCTTTCCCCGCTCTCTTTCTCATTCTTTCCCCCCTCTTTCTCATTCTTTCCCCCCTCTTTCTCATTCTTTCCCCCCCTCTTTCTCATTCTTTCCCCCTCTCTTTCTCATTCTTTCCCCCCTCTTTCTCATTCTTTCCCCCCTCTTTCTCATTCTTTCCCCCCTCTTTCTCATTCTTTCCCCCCTCTCTTTCTCATTCTTTCCCCCCTCTTTCTCATTCTTTCCCCCCCTCTCTTTCTCATTCTTTCCCCCCTCTCTTTCTCATTCTTTCCCCCCTCTCTTTCTCATTCTTTCCCCCCTCTTTCTCATTCTTTCCCCCCCTCTCTTTCTCATTCTTTCCCCCCCTCTCTTTCTCATTCTTTCCCCCTCGTTCTTCATCTTCGCCTCCTTTTTTAACCCGTTCCCCTCCCTTCAGAAGTCACCTACCAATTCAAAGGTGCTGCAGCACGGCCGCTGTGTTGGTGCCACCCCCTTCCACGCATTACCTGACCCACCCATGTGATGCGTCGTCGACTCGCAGCAGTGGGTGCAACGCATCACGTGGGTGGGCAGGTGACCCTGCAAACATCACAGGCCGCGCGGGAGAGGGCAGCCACGATCGGTCAGCTCCAGATTCAGACTCCAAGAGTCCGATACCGGAGCTGAGAAGCAAGGCGGCGGCCCACTGATCCGGGACTCGGCAACCCGCAGGCACGACGGGTCAATGCGCCCCACTCGCCTGCAGCTAATTTCCATTCGTCATTTGCGAGCGGAAATTTTTATGGTCTGGTTTGACTATTCTATATTTTCATAAAGTGAAATTCTCTCTTGCAGGGAAAGCTTTTGTATTGCCATCCACCTCCAGGAATTAACTCGCCAGACTTTCAGCCACAACATTCAGCGTATCGGGAAAGGGGGGACCTTCTTGGGACTGGAGAACCAAACCTCCTCGGTGGCAGTAAAGTCAAACACATTGAAAATACAGTGGACAAAACATTTTTTCATCAGGTAAACTGCTACTCAAACCATGACGTTTAAAAGGAGGTTGTGTGTAGGTGTATGTATATGTCACACACACCTGCCTAGGGGAGATTGCACTCACACTTTAACATGTATTTTATATTAGCATACTGCTAAGGCCCGTCCCGTGTCAGACGAATGCAGTTATCACGTCCGTGTTGCCGCACAGTTTAATGTCCGTCGTAGCATAGATCATGATCAAGAGACCCACACACGAAGTACGTGCGCACCAAACTGCGCTTGCACAACGCACGTGGCAAACGGACGCAAGTTAGGCAAGAACATAAAACTGCTAGATGGACGCGCAGAGTGCGCCACGTCCACGTAGCGTTCTGTGTGAGAGAGATTTCAGATGCAGCGCATTTGCGACGTCCAGCACCTTGACTCACAAAATGGCTTTTCATATCCTTTTCAAATTTTCATTTTTCATATTTTATTTTCCATAGTTCCCTTTTTTTTTCTATGTCCGTCAAAAAAAAAAAAACGGAATGTGTGGTGTCTACAGTATCTTCCGTCAGTACGTCTGTCCGTTATGCACGCATGCAATTAGCCTTAGACCAATGAATACAACAAACAATATACAGTACATTCAGCTTAAATATGCTATGAGATTTTGGAATTGAACAAGAAGTTGTGTATGTATTTTACAGAGTAATTTGAGGCTTGTGGAATCTTCCATGGTCTTTTCTAATTGGCACAAAATAAAGGGGGAAAAACCTCGCATAATTTGAGCCTTGCTGACTTTTTTTCTTCTTCCATGTTGTGTTGGCACATGTAATATTTTTTTTCTTTGAAGTAATTGCATATAAAAAGGAAAAAAATTATTTTTTTTTTTTTAGGTTTCCATTTTCTGGATTTTCCCCGTGATGCAAGATTTATAGAATCTGTCTAAACGTTTTTCTTTGTGGCTGTGCTTTATCTTCTACAGTATTTAACCGTTAATGAAGTGGAGGAGGGATTGTTTAGATAAAGCAGCAGGGGGTGTATCGTAATACAAACTACTCGAGAGATTACATCTGAAGGAGATAAAACGGGGATCTTAACCTCCCTGGCGGTTTTAACGTGTGTGGCTCAGGGTTAAATTTCAATGTTGAAAGCGGTAACTCGAGTCACACTCGGGCTGGATACATACCTGTACCTGCGCTCCCTCGCTGACCTCCCGAAGTCACCTCCGGCCGATCGTGGCTTCCGGGTTCCCGTCGCGAGAAATGAACCTGGAAGCAGGACGCTGCGATCGGCAGGAGGACAGCGAGGGAGTGCAGGGACAGGTATGTATCCAGCCCGAGTGTGGCTCGAGTTACCGCTTTCAACATTTGAAATTTAACCCTGAGCCACACTCGGGATAAATGCACAGATTTTGATAAATATAAAATGTCAAAATCGGACCACCAGGGAGATAAAGACTTCTAATCTACACCCGGGGATATCCTTTGAATACGTCCCACACGATACAATGATTGTGTCAGTGATTGACCCATAGTCTCCATTCTATGACCAAAGCCACACAGTGAGGAGCAAGTGATGTAAAGGTTGTGGCCCCTATCACACGCTTCACGCAAAAAAAAATTTGTGCACGTAAAAAAAAGTTAGCGCGCGCAAATTAACGCGGTAGTACGCTCCGAGCGCAGTTGTTCAGCCTTCAACTTTTTACGTGCGCAAATCCGACACGCAAAGCCGGGCGCAAATGACCGTTGCGTGCAGGAATTGGTGGGCAGACTGTTTTTTCACGGGATTCAGCCAAAGTAAGGTTGTTGCCCCTGTCAAAGTCAATCTGCGTATATGTGCTGCAGCAAAAAATTGTTTGTCAAATTATTAATTTTTGATGTCTGGGTATGTGTAGAATGTGTAACTGTACTGTGCTGTATTTTTTTTATTTTTTATTGCTGAGTTATTTAGTTTCGGCCACAACTATCATATTTGCAGTTAACACCAAGCTTTCAAAGACGTTACGAAAATTTGCGCAAACGTCGCTCGTACGACTTAGTGCGGATGGTATTACGATCTTCGCGCAAACGCATTTGCACTCACAATGTTAAGTATAGGATGCGCGCACGAACTTGAGTTCGCGCAGGGTCAATCGCGGTAGACGATAACGCGCATCGTTTGTGCGAACGTCGTACTACGACGTTCCGTGCAAATGGTTTTGTCCTCGCGCATTTGCACGCGCAAAGCGTGTGATAGGGGCCTGTGTGTGTATATGTATGTGGCAGCTTACAACACAAAAGATCACAAAATAGATGCACCCAGTGACACATATAGAATAAAATATTTTAACTATACAAGAGAAAAACAAAGAACGTGTAAGAAATCAGCAGCGTAAAATAAACAAAATATAAACATTTTAATGTTTTGGTGGTAGTGGCCCTTTAATTCAGCTTTAAGGGTCCATCATGGGATGTATTTTGAAAGTGTTCAGACCTGTGAATATTTACTATAACTGACAACTCCTAATTGATTCTTTCACTTTTTCTACAGGAGAATGTCCGCGCATTGACCAAAGGAGTGCAGGCTGTAATGGGATATAAGCCAGGCAGTGGCCGTGTAACACTAGCTGCCGCCACTACAGAGGCAATCTCAGGAAAACCCTGGAAAAAACATGGGAACAAAAACAAGAAAGAGAAAATAAGGAGGCTCACTAAGCACCTGGATGCATGAACTGAACTATTTTACTTGTGGAACCAAATGTTAGATTTGTAAATTATTACTTAGACCTTTCATTTTAATATGTCACACTCATGTTACAGATGTACCTTTCTGCTACGGACTATACTTAATTGTATAAGTAGCGATGACTTGTATAATGTTGAATCACTTATATTAAATGAAATCACGTTGTATAATATGGTTGCCGTTAAATACAATTCCAATACTTAGACTGAAAGAAGAATGTCTAGAATTGTGTGCAAGGAACTGGAATGTGGAACTGAAATTGCTCTTTTTAGTGGATAGACATCTCTCAATAAATTATTGCCAGGTCTCTTAGCTGGTGCTGTCTTCAAACACAACTGGCTCTATATACATTAGTTTGATGCCGTGACATCGTGGGGCTAGTGGGGAATGTTGGCTGCAAGGGATCACATTTACAGGGTTATTCACAAAGAGCCGATCTGGCACCGAACAGGGAATTTCCCAGTACAGTGCAATTTTGTGGCCATTGGACTATTCACAGAGCATGCAGTTCGCCAAATTTTGGCAAATTGCCAGCAAGTACGGTGCCTGTTCGGCAGTGACTCTATTCAGAGAACACCGAACAACAGGGCAAAGTTGTCTAACTTCCCTCATGTTCAGTGCTTTTATTCGGCAGGTTTATTTAGACGAACCCCATAGGCTTCAATGTTAAAAAATATTTCTGTTTTTATCCAATATCTAAAACCGTTTATTCTTATTTTTTTTAATGATCTTTTAGGCTTTGTTTTGTGATTTTTATTTTTTTTATAGCTGATTTTCTTCTTTCTGTAACGGACCTTTTTTTCTTCTTCTTAACATAGAAGATCCTATGAATGATAATTTCAGACATTTTCATTAAGTAGTTTTTTTTTTTTTTTTTAACGGTTTCCATTTTGACACTTTCAATTTGTAATTTTTGTTTTGTTACCCATCCGGCAGCTTGTCAACTTCCTTCTACAGCTGGTCGGCACTGTGCTCGGCATCTTGTTGGCATTCGGCGCTGATTCCCTGCACTTCGGGGACCCTGCGGTGAATGGCGAGTTCACCGCAGGGTGGGGAAATTTGATTCCCATAAGTGCAGGGAATGACAGAACACCGAAATGACAGCGACATTTCAGTGCTCTGTGAACAACCCCTTTAATCTGTCATTAAGTAGGATATGAGGGAATCTGCGCATAAAGCAGGGAAAGATGGTAGCAAATGCAGGTAGAAAAAAATGGGACTAAATTGGCAGTCCATAGGGATAAAAAAAATTGTTATATGTAATGTAGGGAACAGCTGGATGTGGGGTTAGATTCCAAGCCTAGGTGAGTTTACACCAGGCTTGGAATCTAGCTCGTAGAAGTGGAACTTGGCATCTGTAGGTTGAAGGACACCCACAATTTAAATATTGTACCTGAATGGCATGTCATAAATTCTTAAATCTGCAAAACAATGTAAATACTTGTTATATTTTAAAATGAAGAAGCTTTTTTTGTGGCAAAATTCAACACTTGCCTTTATTCAGGATTTTTGTGACAAAGTTCAACACAACATAAATAATTTAACAATCTCCTGATAATCTTGTATTTTTTCTTTTGTATTTAAAATGTATTTATATACCATGCATAAGATTGTAAAGTGTGTTAAAGGACACTCAACTAGTCCTCAACACATTACACACACATACTGGCCACTTTAAAAAAAAAGCTAAATTGGTCGATGGGGTCATTGTTGCTCTATTGCTGGTTCCCCACCTGGGGTTATTTTCAGGAATATTTTAGACCTCTTCAGCTCCACCACTTTGTTACTGTCTGTATCACATTCTCACCCATCCCCGTATACCCCGTTTGAACGGTTAGTCCTATGGGGAACCTCAACGTCCGGTGGTATCGCCCATATTTACTCTTTCCTGCTCTCCAACCTTGTCTGAGCCATGCCCTTGTCAGAAGCTATGGGAGAGGGATGTGGGTCGCACCATTCCGTCGGAGGAATGAGATTCCCTGGTTGAGTCCTCAATGGGCATTACCACTTTGATCAAAATACAAGAAAACTGCTAAAAAGCTTGACCCCCGCCTGCCTCCAGAGGATTTATGTGGCCACGTCGGGGTTATGTCCCTGCACTTACGGTAATATGTTACCTGCAGGCCACATGTGATATGTCTGGTGGTCCGTGCCCTTTGGGTGTCCATCATTGACCTGACCCTGGCTTTGGGCTTGCAAGTCACCCCTCATCCTTTGTTGGCTCTCCTTAAGGCCCCGTTCACACCTAGACGTTTTGGCGAGCGTTCGTGCGCGCTTTGAAATGCATGAACAGGGAAATCCCATGCTTTGCTATGGGCCCCGTTCACACCTAAGCGTTTGAGTGCGCAGGAACGCGCTTTGAAACGGCCGACGCAAAAAGTCCAGGAGCTTCTTTTCGGGCATACAGCAGTGCGTTCGTGGCCATAGACATAGCCGCGAACGTGCTGCAATGCGCGTTCACATGTTTTTCTGTACGCGCGAACGCGTGTAAAAAAAAAAAAAGCGCGCATTGCGCGTCGCAGTGCTACGCCCAAGTGTGAACCCAGCTTAACAGTCCCTCACGCCTTTACCGACTCACCCGCCCGAGCCTTCAGTTGGTTCACCGGGTTTGTACTGCTACATGGAACTTTTATTGCCCGTTACTGGAAGTCCTTACCATCTCTCCGAGGTTTTATCCAAAGTGTGGTATGTCTATCTCACAGCCCAATTGCATGACACCGTCATTGCCTCCCAAGTGGCTCCTGCTCTGTGGTTACTGCCCCCTCAGTGATCGCGCTCCTACCTACTCCCCCCTGTAGTGCCTGATTATGTTATGTTCTGTGGTCTTTTTTTTAATTTTCTGACCCTGTCCTGCACACTGCATGCTTTTGTTTTTCCGCAATTCATACTGTGTATATGCTTGGAACCTATAATGGTCATACACTTATGGCTTTATTATTGTATTTTGTGAAAAAACAAATGTATTAACTTCATTTGTTAAAAAAATAAATAAATTGAGTGAGGTGGTGAGGATCTGCAGTTTCTCTCCCCATCAGCTCCAATCTGGCAGAAACACGGGAGAAGTGGATGAGTTTCCTCCAGAGGCGTACTTAGGGCAGGGCTCAGAATTTTGTATTATATGTTACTAGCCAAAACAAAGAATTACTGGCCACCAATGATGCCATCAATTGTTTTAACTGTTGAAACTGACACGGTCACGCCTAATATTTGTTGTTGGAACTGGTCGCTGTTTTCTCCACCTAATGGTGTCCCTCTTTCTCTATTTCACCTGGTCCTGAAACCCCCCCCCCCCCTGTATTTGTAATTTTAAATGTGTCCCTGCACCCATACACTGTCACCTCATACCCAGTGGCACCGTTAACACCTAGACGTTTTGGCGCGCGCAGAAACGCGCTTTGAAACGGCCGACGCAAAAAGAAGTCCGGGAGCTTCTTTTCGGGCATACAGCAGCGCGTTCGCGTCCATAGACATAGCCGCGAACGCGCTGCAATGCGCATTTTTCGTATGCACGAACGCGCGTAAAAAAAAAAAAAGTGCATTGCACGAGGGAGTGCTACGCCCAAGTGTGAACCCAGCCTTAAAGTTGGTGGAGCACCAGACTAGAAACATGAATGTTTATGATCAATAGTAGAGGCATATGCTTATATTCCTACTATCTGTAAAATATGTGGATGATCACATATTTAGAGAATAAACATAAAGACATATTCCTATAAATGAGGCAAATAAAACGGCCATTTCAAGGCTAAATTTGAAATCTATGCAGAGGGCTGGTGTGTAAGGTATAGCACTTTTTATTTCTGTTTGAGTAAAAGATAAGTTTATCTAGTGAGGCACAAAGTAATGTCAAAAACCAATACTGGTAGGACCACAAGGTAACAAATCATAAAAGGAAAGGTTTGCAGCCATACATTATAGTGACTTTCAATGGTTAAGGAGACTTACCGTATTTTTCGCTCCATAAGACGCACCTGACCATAAGACGCACCTAGTTTTTAGAGGCGGAAAACAGGAAAATAAATATTCTGAAATCAAATAGTGTAATAATGGATATACTGCCCCAGCTCATGGATACTGTCCCCCAGCTCATGGATATGCCCCCCAGCTCATGGATACTGTCCCCCAGCTCATGGATAATGCCCCAGCTCATGGATACTGTCCCCCAGCTCATGGATACTGCCCCCCAGCTCATGGATACTGTCCCCCAGCTCATGGATATGCCCCAGCACATGGATACTGTCCCCCAGCTTATGGATATGCCCCCCAGCTTATGGATATGCCCCAGCTCATGGATACTGTCCCCCGGCTCATGGATAATGCCCCAGCTCATGGATATTGCCCCAGCACATGGATTTCCCCCAGCTCTCTCATGGATGTGCCCCAGCTCGCTCATGGATGTGCTCCAGCAGCTCATGGATATGCCTCCGCTCACCTGTCGATCGCGGTCACGTGGCTCCCCCAGGCGAGTGCCCAAGCTTCCTGCCGCCGGACGCACGCTCAGAGGGAGCCTAACGCGGCGGCGACAGGTGAGCTGAGGCATATCATGGGGCATTCGCTCCATAAGACGCACCCACTTTTCCCCCCACTTTTTGGGGGGAGAAAAGTGCGTCTTATGGAGCGAAAAATACGGTAAGTTTAGGGGGTGTTTAAGGTTTTATTTAATTTGTAAATGTACAGCAACATGAGCTGGAGGAATAGTCCGGAAAACTTCAGGAATATTTTATGTGATGATCTAATTAAAAGAACTACATAGAGATGAGATTATATGCGGCATTTTGCAACACTTACAGGTCCCTATGTGACTGGCCATCGGCACTGTGCAGTCTGGAGCCCGTTTAGTCCCCCCTCCGGACCAGAGACTTGGATGAGGCTGCCACCTCATGACTAAAGTATGACGCCGGCGGCCATCTTGCAGCCTACATACCCAGCCCTGCTGATCAAAACGCCCTGCCCCAGACAAATATTATGCGGAGGGCTGTGGAGATGGAGGGCCCCCATCTCCTGGCCAACCCGGCTGACTGTCCTGCGGGGGCGGCGACCAAACTTAAGGAGAGATGGAGGGGCAGCTCTCATGCCCCTGAACGAGGTGAATTAGCCATGGCTCAGGCCTGGATGCCTGTCTGCGCATACTGGCAGAGGAAGACGATGCTGCCCCGGTCACGAGGAGTGTGTGGCGCCGACTGAGGAGCTGCCGAGAGGTGAAGACCCTGAGAGAGACGGAGAACCCGGAGGCCGCCGCGGGATCGCATAACACTGCGGCCTGCTCACCCACTGCATCTGTGTTGGAGTGCTGTGCCGGGAGCGGCGAACAACCACAGATGCTGGACCTGCGGTCTTGGCCTTCGAGAACAATAGCTGAGATGGCGGATGCCCGGGGAATCAAAGCGGCCGACGGGATCTGCGGTGCAGAGTAGAACAGCCTTGGTGAGGAGATGGTCGTCCCTTACCTGCCTGAAGGAGATGAGCCGGCTTGTTGTGGGGTGGTGGACGACCCGCAGATAGCTGGAGTGGATGTCGTGGCTCCTTCCAAGTCGGCCGAGAAGACGACGGCGCAGTCCGCACCTCATGGACTGTCTGCCGCTATGTGGCTATGATCCTTCTGGAAAGGCATTGTAACTGGAGAGGTTGTGGAGGCTACGTGGTGGAGAGATGCCCGCCGTCTCTATTGCGAGATTGGGGGCCATGGTGTTCTGCAGGGCCTCCCTTACATTCCACCTGGGGCCACGGTCCCCTTCATGTTCCGGGACGCAGGCTGAGGTGACTTCTCCACCCTATATGAGTGCGTTCTCTATAATTTTGTTTTGATGTTGGTTTTCTCTCCCAGATGAGACTTTTTGATTTTCTTTGAGGAGTATTGCCTGAGTTTTTGGTGGATTTTTGGACTTTTTCTGCTGCTGCCTGCTGAGGACTTTGTGTTGCTTTTTCTGTTACCCCCCTCACACTTTTTTTGTCCCTTCTCCCTCTGTGACCCTCCCCCCCATTTTTGTTTAATTTGGCTCTTTCGGGATACCTTGAGGGATGTAGCTTACCTCCCCGGGTGCCTGGGTCTAGTGGCATTTACCCCCTCATGGCCTTCTCCCGTTGTCTTTGGCCACTCGGGACTCTGCCAGCTTTGGCATAGTCTTGGCCTTTTGCAATATTCTACCCCCCCCCCCAATTTCCCCCCCCCTTCCCTTTGATTCCCCCCCCCCCCCGGTGCTTCTGAGATACTTGTTGCAAATGTTTCAGTATTGTTCCATGTTTAGTTAGCTATCATAGTGCTCGCTGAGTTATTGTACGATGGTGGCGGCCGGTGCAAGCATTTTTGTCTACTCAGGCGAAGGTGCATTTTGGTGCCCCCCCTCCTATTGGGAGTATTTGTGTTCTCACCGAAAGTAAAGGACGCTGAATGTTGCACTTGCAACGACAACCTTTAGTGGAGGTCTGAGTCACTGATTGGGTGACACTCCTGTGCCACAGTGACAATCTATGCTGTGCCTGGTGGTGCCCCTGCTGTGCCACAGTGCCAATACCCACAATATATTACCAGTGCCACAGCTCCCCTACCTTACTACTCTAACGCTTTTGTTGTGGTGGGCCCGTGACTGCCTTTCTCATTCGGGCCGCTGGCGTCCGGTCCACTGTCCGGCAGGGTCCTCCATAGGATGTCAGGGAGCGGCCGGCGCCTGCCACAATTACTCCTATGGAGTCGCCGCCACCTTTGTTGAGACAGTCTGTAGATACATAGAATAGCCTCCCAGTGGGAGCAGTAACAGTGATATAGAAATGGTAGTAGATACATGAAATAGCCTCCCAGTGGGAGCAGTATCTACTACCCTTTCTATATCACTGTTACTGCCCCCACTGGGAGGCTATTCCATGTAACAGTGATATAGAAAGGGTAGTAAATACATGGAATAGCCTCCCAGTGGGAGCAGTATCTACTACCCTTTCTATATCACTGTTACTGCTCCCACTGGGAGGCTATTCCATGTATCTACTACCCTTTCTATATCACTGTTACATGGAATATGCTTCCAGTGGGAGCAGTAACAGTGATATAGAAAGGGTAGTAGATACAGGGAATAGCCTCCCAGTGGGAGCAGTAACAGTGATATAGAAAGGGTAGTAGATACATGGAATATTCTTCCAGTGGGAGCAGTAACAGTGATATAGAAAGGGTAGTAGATACAGGGAATAGTCTCCCAGTGAGGGCAGTAACAGTGATATAGAAAGTAGGGTTGCACCACGTGATCGTGGCTGGGGGCCTTCCAACGAGCGCACGTGCGAAGAATTTGCCGGCGTCGCTCAGGAAGGTAAGTATGAACGCGGAGAGCTCCAGGTGCCTGTCCGGATGCCGATATAGGGCGGCTGTCCGAATGCTCTGTCTGGTCTGGGGTCTGTGTGTGTGTGTGTATATGTGTAATATATACACATACACACACACACAGAGCTGGAGGCATAATCCATGAGAGCTGGGGGCATATCCATGAGCCGGGGGGCATATCCATGAGCTGGGGGCATATCCATGAGCTGGGGCATATCCATGAGCTGGGGGCAATATCTATGAGAGCTGGGGCATATCCATGAGAGTTGGGGAGCATATCCATGAACTAGGGGGCATATCCATGAGCTGGGAGCAATATCTATGAGAGCTGGGGGCATAATCCATGAGAGCTGGGGTATAATCTAGGAGAGCTGGGGCATATACATGAGCTGGGGCATATCCATGAGAGCTGGGGGCATATCCATTAGAGCTGGGGCGCATATCCATGAGCTGGAGGCATATCCATGAGAGCTGGGGGGCATATCCATGAGAGCTGGGGGCATATCCATTAGAGCTGGGGGCATATCCATGAGCTGGAGGCATATCCATAGAGCTGGGGGCATATCCATGAGAGCTGGGGGCATATCCATTAGAGCTGGGGCGCATATCCATGAGCTGGAGGCATATCCATGAGAGCTGGGGGGCATATCCATGAGAGCTGGGGGGCATATCCATGTGAGCTGGGGCATATCTATGAGAGCTGGGGGCATATCCATGAGAGCTGGGGGGCATATCCATGAGAGCTGGGGGCATATCCATGAGAGCTGGGGACATTTTTATATGAGGTCTGTTCTTATTGGAAAGCGTTCACATGACATAAAATAAAAGTATTGGTACTCGTACTCTGTCTTAAAAAAGTGGTATCGGTGCATCCCTAATAGAAAGGGTAGTAGATACATGGTATAGCCTCCCAGTGGGAGCAGTATCTACTACCCTTTCTATGTCACTGTTACATGGAATAGCCTCCCAGTGAGGGCAGTAACAGTGATATAGAAAGGGTAGTAGATACATGGAATAGCCTCACAGTGGGGGCAGTATCTACTACCCTTTCTATATCACTGTTACTGCTCCCACTGGGAGGCTATTCCATGTATCTACTACCCTTTCTATATCACTGTTACTGCCCCCACTGGAGGCTATTCCATGTATCTACTACCCTTTCTATATCACTGTTACTGCTCCCACTGGGAGGCTATTCCATGTATCTACTACCCTTTCTATATCACTGTTACTGCCCCCACTGGGAGGCTATTCGATGTATCTACTACCCTTTCTACATAACTGTTACTGCCCCCACAGGGAGGCTAATCCATGTATCTACTACCCTTTCTATATCACTGTTACATGGAATATCCTCCCAGTGGGGGCAGTAACAGGGCTATAGAAAGGGTAGTAGATACTGCCCCCACTGGGAGGCTATTCCATGTATCTACTACCCTTTCTATATCACTGTTACTGCCCCCACTGGGAGAATATTCCATGTATCTACTACCCTTTCTACATCACTGTTACTGCTCCCACTGGGAGACTATTCCATGTATCTACTACCCTTTCTATATCACTGTTACTGCTCCCACTGGGAGGCTATTCCATGTATCTACTACCCTTTCTATATCACTGTTACATGGAATAGCCTCCCAGTGGGAGCAGTAACAGTGATATAGAAAAGGTAGTAGATACATGGAATAGCCTCCCAGTGGGGGCAGTATCTACTACCCTTTCTATATTACTGTTACTGCTCCCACTGGGAGGCTATTCCATGTATCTACTACCCTTTCTATATCACTGTTACTGCCCCCACTGGGAGGCTATTCCATGTATCTACTACCCTTTCTACATCACTGTTACATGGAATAGCCTCCCAGTGGGAGCAGTAACAGTGATGTAGAAAGGGTAGTAGATACATGGAATAGCCTCCCAGTGGGGGCAGTAACAGTGATATAGAAAGGGTAGTAGATACTGCCCCCACTGGGAGGCTATTCCATGTATCTACTACCCTTTCTATATCACTGTTACATGGAATAGCCTCCCAGTGGGGGCAGTATCTACTACCTTTTCTATATCACTGTTACTGCTACCACTGGGAGGCTATTCCATGTAACAGTGATATAGAAAGGGTAGTAGATACATGGAAAGGTCTCCCAGTGGTAGCAGTAACAGTAATATAGAAAGGGTAGTAGATATATGGAATAGCCTCCCAGTGGTATCAGTAACAGTGATATAGAAAGGGTAGCGGATACATGGAATAGCCTCCCAGTGGGGGCAGTAACAGTGATATAGAAAGGGTAGTAGATACATGGAATAGCCTCCCAGTGGTAGCAGAAACAGTGATATAGAAAGGGTAGTAGATACATGGAATAGCCTCCCAGTGGTAGCAGAAACAGTGATATAGAAAGGGTAGTAGATAGGGAATAGCCTCCCAGTGGGAGCAGTATCTACTACCCTTTCTATATCACTGTTTCTGCTACCACTGAGAGGCTATTCCATGTATCTACTACCCTTTCTATAATCACTGTTACTGCTACCACTGGGAGGCTATTCCATGTAACAGTGATATAGAAAGGGTAGTAGATACATGGAATAGCCTCCCAGTGGGGGCAGTAACAGTGATATAGAAAGGGTAGTAGATACATGGAATAGCCTCCCAGTGGTAGCAGTAACAGTGGGAGGCTATTCCCTATCTACTACCCTTTCTATATCACTGTTACTGCTCTCACTGGGAGGATATTCCATGTAACAGTGCTATAAGAGTGAGAGATCTCTCCTGCGGTGAAGGAGAAGCTTGTGTTTTAACTCCTGCTGGACCAGGTATCTGAGCACATTAAGAAGCACAGCTGAAGCACATATTGTGTGGTGCTCAGATACCTGGTCCAGCAGGGGTTAGAAACACAAGCTTCTCTTTCACAGCTGGAGAGATCTGTGTGTTTGTGTGTGTACAGAGGAGGGGGGGGCAAAATCTCGGGGCAGAGGAGGGCAGGAAGTGGGATCACTCACCTCCCCCGGTGGGATCTCTGCTGCCAAGCAGGGCTGGTCACACCTCCTCAGTTTCTCTGCTGGAAGAGGAGCAGCGCCAGGCAGCACTTGGCCCACGGCTCTCCTGCATCTTCTGGAGCGCCCTCCCCCTCACCAGGCCGGAATTGAAGGAGCTGCTCCAACCACAAGGGGAAGGATAATTTAAATAGTTTGGCACCAGGCCAGCTCAGTAAGGCGGCTGCCTGTTCTGCCTTACGCTAGCGCCAGCCCGCCTCCTGTATGACCACTTTGCTGATTTTAACTGGCTTCTTGTACCGCTGACTTACTTTAAAATAAAAATTTTGAATCTAAAAAATAAATAAAGAACTACATAAATGAAAAACAGGAATATATGAACATGTGTTGTGCATGTGTCTTCTCTCACAAAATGGAAAAGCAAACAGAAAACCAGAATAAAGTCCGCTTTGACTAGCATATAACTCGCCCATTGTACAGCGCTACGGAACTTGTTAGCGCTTTATAAAAACTTGTAACTGTATAACACACATTTTCTTAATTTATGCAAGTATAAAATTCATGCAAAAGTACAAAGAAATATGCAGTAATAGAGCTAAATAAATAATATCTGAAAAAGATATTAGCTCTGGTTAAAAAACTATTTCCTAAAAAGTGTTGCACATTATATAATAATATTTGATAATATATATGTATATATATATCAGGGCTCAAAATTTCAAGTCCCAAGCTACTAGCCAGGCCTTAAGAATTACTCGCCACTAGTTACCCCACCTAACCATATCCTGCCCTGCCTGCATCTGCATTAACACTCGCCCTCATGTAATTTCCACTTGCCAAATGCTAGTAGGCGAGTGGAAATTTTGAGGCCTGTATATATTATAATAATTGCATAATAAACATGTACTATAAATTACTTAAAAATCTTATCTAGGCCTTAACCACTTTGCTGCGGAGGATGCGCTCAGTGCGTCCTCCCGCAGGAAGGGTTGGCTGTGGAGGACGCGTTGAGCGCGTCCTCCCTTCGCAGCCAGCGATCGGCCGGTTTCCGGCCGATCGCTGTGCTCCCCGGTGCGGGCTGACATCCTTGATGTCAGCCCGGCCCTATAGGACCGCCGCGGGCACAATAGATGTCATTGCGGCAGGGCGATGACATCTATTTCAGGCGCCCCTCACGAGTGCGGAGGAGGTGCCTGAAAGGGAGGGGGAGGTCCTTCAGATCTCTCTCCCTCCCGATCGCCAGGGGCCTGAGCTTAATGTTAGGCACCGTTTGGAAGGGCACAGCCTGCCCTTCTAAATAGCACCTGGCATTAACCCCTTGGGGGCCGGATTACAATTCGGCACCAAAAAGCGCCGGATCATGATCTTCTCCCGGGGCTGGCCGACATCTTGGATGTTGGCCAAGCTTCCGGGAACTCCCCGATGACTGGCGTCATCGTGCATAGCGCAATGACGTCAGTCTTGGAGTTAACCTCATGCTGCCACCAATGGTGGAGATAGGGGGTTCCAATGAACCCCCTATCTCCCGATCCGTGGCAGCTAGGGGTTAATGTTTGATATTGTTGGATCGGCCATGGCATGGCCTTTCCAACAATACCATACATGACCATGTAACAAGTTATTTTTAAAAATATTAAAACCAAAATATAAAAAAAAAATTTAAAAAAAATGAGCAAGTTTTTCTTTTATTTGTTTTGATAATGCACCAATATTGTTCCCATTTAATTTATAATGTGAACAATGATGCTGCACTGACGATTTTTGTATGGGGTGCGTTTGTTAAAAATCGCATAAGTTTTCCCCAAATAAAATGTAACGAGTCCCCATTTCTATTTTTTTTAATAAGCGCACCCAATAGAAAATATAACCGCAATCGATCGCATGTTAAAATGTGAAAAAAAACACTTTACACGTGGTAAATGATTGAAAATTCAAATTTTATTGCATATTTTGTTATAATATATAGACAGGACATAACTTATACATATCATAATGATATATTATGAATCTGCCGAGTCTGCCGGAAAGAACGATATATAATATGTCTGGGTCATATAATAATAAGGCTTCAAAAGGCGATTAAACATGATGAGTGAAACCGGTAAAAATTACCTCAGCACAGAGGCGGGAAATGCCTCAGCAGCGAAAGGGTTAATGTTGATATTATGTTATGTTGTTGTTTACATATCGCTATGGATGCAAAGCGACACTCTCTCTATGATACATTAATGTAACAGAAGAGTGATGTCATCTGACATCATAATAAGCAGGATCTTTCTATAACAGTGGGCCTGCACTCTGAGTTTAGAATCTCCAAGCCTGTGGAAGAAGGAGCAGCACAACACAAGGAGCAATACAAGGGAAAAGATCACGGAGCAACGCGAGTGATGTTTACCATGCAGCAACCTGAGGGATGTTTACCATGCAGCCACGTGAGGGATGGTGTCCGTGGAGCAACGTAAGGGTAGACAACCAAACAGCGTGCCAGAGATGATGATTGCGTAGCCACATCTTAATTTTAGATTGTTAGAGGTTTAGACTAGCTGGTCTTTATCGGCTCCCAGTAGTGTAAAGTGACCAAATTTTTTAAATGAAATCCGGGGACATTTTTTTTTTATTGGCAAATTTTATAAGCATAATTTCCTCTAATTCTATATGCAGTGTATTTGGTATGTGTGGTATATGGAGTGACTGTATGATATGTACATATGTTATTTCTCACATTTTATCCATGAGATGGTGTTTATGGAAGCAGTTAAAGTTTTATATTATATATATGCACTTATGCATAACTTAATTTATGCTGACAACGGTTATAAAACTTTAAAAGCATGCAATCTGTTATTATATCAAACTAGTGTGAAAAAAAACCTTAAAACCAGAGGCGTAACTAAAAACTTCAGGGACCCAGTGCAAGAATCCATGAAGGGCACCCCCCCCCACACACACATACCGGCTGCGGGGAGGGACCAGGGCAGGCCATTGAAGTCAGCAGGGCATACCAGTACAGCCTGCGTCTTCAAGGCCCACCCTCCACGCCGACCCCAGATAGATGTATACCCAGACCTCAGACTCCCAGATGCATGTATACCTAGATAGCAGACAGACCTCAGTGGTGGCAGATAGAGGGATCCACGTGGTAGTAGGCAGGCAGGCAGGGTGTGGCAGGATACCGGGGCAGGCATGGGAGACAGACGTCTGGTGTTCGGATAAATGGGCAAACTGGTCAAACGAGGGAACCCGCATCAATTCCTGTGACGCGGATAAGCTGGTTGCAACATCCGGCAAGGGGAAATCAGCCAACCATGCGCAATGAGGTCACCACCTGGCTTTGGAAGGCAGTGGTGTAAAATCAGCGAACCAGGCTAAATGCGCATGCGCACTGACAATGGCAGTGTGTGTAAAGGCACTGTGATGCAATCAGCAGACAGCAAGCGCCTGATCATTAACTGTTTTACCAGTGTGCCTTTTTCAGTCCAAAAACGTATGGCACCATCTTGCAGAACGTACTATTTGGACTGAAAGATGGCACGCGGTTAAAACAGTTAATGATCAGACGCGTGCTGTCCGCTATACATAAATACAGAAAAAATGGCGTTGCGCCCATACTCACTTATTTTCGGAGCGGCAGCAACTGCCAGGAGTAACAGCCCAGTCAATGTATAAAACATAACAAGGAAAAAGAGTGTCATCTGCGCTCGTTTCTATGTGTTCCATGTACAACAAAAATGAAGTTTTTGTTTGTTTCAATGGCCATTGCAACGCAAGCCCACTCGCCACTTCAAGGCACCTCTTTAGAGTGGGTACCTAACAATTGTAACCAAAAGGCCGCTCTACTGAGCAGCTCCAAGCCCCTCCAGCTGCTTTTCAGCGAAGGAGAGGCAAAGATGGTGGCTTTTATTTATACACGCACCAAACACTTCCCATTTGGGATCAAAAACAAAAACATGGAAAGAGGAACAGCTGCAGAACGACGGACTGGTGTTACAAGCATGATATACATAAATACAGAAAAAATGGCGTCGCGCCCATATCAGCTGTCCGCTGATAGCACCACCGTGCCTTTACACTGCCGTTGACAGTGCGCATGCGCGTTTAGTCTGGCTAGCTGTAAACACTGTGACGTGTGATTAGAGCCAGGTGGTGACATCGCTGTGTGCATGTGCTGTGCAGTGGGTACACCGATTTTCCCCTGCTGGATGTGGGAAACAGCGGATTTTCCTGGTTTGCTAATTTTTCCAAACACCAGCCGCCATCTTTGATTCTCCGGCCAGGCCTAGATAATAACACGGCTGCCGCGGGAATACCACAATTAGGGTGAACCCCCTAATTAACGAGCCGCCAGCGCCTGGGCTCCCCCTCAGTGGCAGAATGCCAGAGCCTAGACGCAAGTGCAACCGCTGCGACTCTGGTAGTTCCGCCACTGCTAAAACACAGAAGCAGTCCACATAGTAAATAAAGGATTGCAGGTTTCAGTTTACAATCTTTTTTTTTTTTTAAATACATACAGCACAGGCCACCAAAGCCATTTTAAGGATTTTTGAAGCAATTTTGCTTCAAGCATGATTTTGACCATGAAGCAAATAAATAGCAGCACACTGGCTGGTGGTGGGGACCCGATTAGTTGGCAGAGTGAATTTACAACATCAGTTTAATACTTTTTATCCCTTTGCAATTCCTGTAATTTCTCTGCTTTCTGTCTCCCACTTCTATTATCTGTTTGCCCCCTCACTTAAATCACGCTTTTTGGACAGGCAGACCATGGTCTGCTAACTCTTCTTCCCGGGAAAATCAGTTCTTAATGAGGTGGAAGTGACGCTAACTCATGTCCATGACCTGCATGGAGTCACCAGCACCGGGAATCCAAATGTACTCAGTCTATTAAAGCCAGCCAGGCTCACACTCTGAGCTCTTAACCAGGTCTGCAGCACTGAAACAGTTACTACCTCTTAA
>RXON01002630.1:0-17623 GCA_009667805.1 Leptobrachium leishanense
TCCCCTGATACTAGAGTGGTGGTCCCTATACGCAGGACACTCTCTACCCTTCCGATCCTTAGAGTGGTCGGCACGACTAGACAGACTACTAGAATGGCAGTACAGAGCACATACAAGAGAGACGTCACGGATCCCTCTGCTTATCTGACTAGTGGTCCCTAGACGCAGGACACTCTCTACCCTTCCGATCCTTAGATTGGTCGGCACGACTAGACGGACATAGAATGATACACAAGGCCTTAGAATAATTAGCTCTTCCCAAGACCCTAACAACACAAGGGGTAGTCTGATGTGTGCTTAGGGTGCCACACAGACTGACCTCAATACCAGAATTAGAAGAGTTAATGCCAATACCAGGGGTTACGCACAGAATGGTTCGTTCGCCAATGCCAAGGATCATACACAGAGTGGTTCGTTCGCCAATGCCAGGGGTCATACACAGAATCGTTAGTTTGCCAATGCCAAGGGTCATACACAGAATCGTTAGTTTGCCAATGCCAGGGGTCATACACAGAATCGTTAGTTTGCCAATGCCAAGGGTCATACACAGAATCGTTAATTAGCCAAAATATACAAGAGCTCTGCGGGAAGTAACTACCACGTCAGGGCACCGGCGTCTCTGTGAGTCTGGGCTTTAAACCCGGCGGGTCCGCGTCTCCCGCCAGGCCCCGCCCCCGGCGTCCCACGTGTGCGGAAGCGACCGCAATATCACTCGGCGCCTGGCCAGCGAGCAGCGAGGAAGCTGCTGCCAGGCGCCGGGGGGGTGCGGGGGCCACCGTGACAGTGGGGAGGTACGAGAGGTGCGTCTGTTGAGAAAAATAAGCCTGGCCCCTGCATTCATTACAGATTGCAAAGGGGCAATACGGGAGTTGGGGAGGTCAATAAGGAGTGAGTTTCAGTAATCAAGTCCAGATCTAGTAATCTCCTTGTGTGGTAAATACCAACCCACTTCACTTGAACATACTTATCTTATTCTTAATTACTGTGAATTGATGGATTTTTTCAGGATGATAAGACTTCAACTCTGACAGATTTCATTTTCATTATTGTTGTTGAAATAGAACAATAAATATTTGCATGACATTGTAACGAAAACATTAAGCTCCCACTCTGAGCATGTCAGTGGTTACTAGACTACAGGTTATTGTTACTACAACATTGTACGTTTTAAAGGTAAATATTTTAGTGAGACCTTTAAAACATAAGAGATTAATAATGTACTTGCCAGATTTGACCTAACCTCTCCATGACATAGTGCTCCTCTGTTGTCTAGTAATTGTAGTTAAGTAACTGGGCGGCTATATTCCCTAGTTGATGCTAACATGGAGACGGTAGTCAGGAAAATCTGCACATTCAAGTTTTCCCTTACTATCTCCATGTTAACCTCGTATTCCAAGAAGGTGAAACCTCAGCACATCACCCTGGAACGCAGCATTACGCTCCCTGATACTCACAGTAGCGCATCCGTGCCGCTGCAAGTATCAGCTTCTGGAGTCCGTAGGACTCCATGAAAGCTTGGACTTCGGTGCAGCAAGCTCTGCGAGACCTCACTCTCTCGAGATCACACAGGACTGCGGAGTGAATGCAGAGGGAAACTAGGAATTATTTGTTCCCAGTCTCACTCTGCCCCTGGTGAGAAGAAGCAGTGGATCGGGCCACCCTTTGCACTTCGGAATGAGAGGTTAGAGGGTGGGGGTTTTTGCATTTGTAAAATCCTTTAACACCAGCTTTTAGGAGTTGATGAAATTTTGCATCCTAACTTACTTGTCGAGACGCTAAAAATAGATTGAGTCTCCTATTCATAACATGGGGAGTGCAAAGTACAGTAAGCTCTGTGCAAAAGTAAAACCTATGTATCTGAGGTCTGGAGTGTGTATCTGAGGTCTGGAGTGTGTGAGTGTGTGAGTGTGTAGGCCTGTGCAGTGGGTAAAAGGGGGTGTCTGGCCATACATTTCATTATTAACATAAATTGGACAGACTTCAGCAAAATCTTAATTTTTTTTACTGGAAAGCGGTCACATGACATTAAAAATAAAAGTATTGGTACTTATACTCTGGTGCATCCCTACATTTTTCTATACACACTGTGCGTGTGTGCTAGGTTTCCCCTGAGAGAGAGGTGAAAGCCAGGAGAACTGGCAAGAGAAGAGAACAATCTAGAAAAAATAGCCGATTTGGAAAGTGAGATAAATGGGCGAATTTTTCTGGTTTGGCTATTTTGACCTTGAATTTTCACTTCTCCAGTTATTCTCCTGCTTTTCACCGGTCTCTGTATAACCCTGTGAATTTTTAATCCCGAGGTGAAAAATAACATTGCTTTAGATTTTTTTCAAACACCAGTTAAATGCAGCATATTAGGATGTTTTAGGGAAATTAATTCTCAAATCTCAATCAGAAGCAGACACCACCCCACCCTCAGTATGTTGTTCAATGTATCAAATTGATTACCAGACTAAAAACACCTGGTGTTATGCCCGTTTGTGAAGAGAGGTCATTTAGAGTTGATAATCTTTCCACGTACACATTAGTTTTTAATTCAATATCTAATAAACCGTTGCTTATAATATTCTACAGTAAAGAGTCTCTTTATTTCTAGATTTTTTAGTATTTTTTTAAGCATTTTCTTTACTTTTTTCAAAATCTTTTTTTTTTTTTTTCGAACCCGAACCGAACACGCCCAAAAAGTTCGAAATTCGCAAACTTTCAAACTGCCAAAGTTCAGGTCGAACTCCGAACCGTCCGAACCCGAACAGCTCATCCCTAATCAGGACCCTGACACTAGGAGGGTAGACATAAGTTTGAGGAGTTGGGGGCAAACTGAATCAAAATGGGAGCATAGTAAACTAAAGTGGGGGCATTCCAAATTAAATGGGAGCATGCTAAAATGATATACGGGCATACTGAAAATAAATGGGGTCAATGTAGCAAACCAAGAGGACATAGTCTTAGATTCGAGGGGCAAAGGTTTAAAAGTAACATCAGAAAGCATTATTTTACTGAGAGGGTGGTGGATACATGGAACAGTCTTCCAGTTGAAGTGGTAGAGGCCAAAACAGTAATTGAATTTAAGCAGGCATGGGATAGGCATAAGGCTATCCTAAACAAAAGATAAATCCAGGTAAAGTATCCATGTAATTGGGCAGACTAGATGGGCCGAAAGGTTCTTATCTGCCGACATTTTTCTATGTTTCTATGTTTCTAATGCTGTTGCCTTCCCTTATCTTTTTATTTTCCACTCTGGGGGGCAAGTGCAGAGGAGATGATGCAGTGCTATAAACTCATCTGAAACATAAGACCCACAGAATTTTTTTCCACAAACAGGTGGCGTATCATTTAGACAGCTGTTGTTTTAACGCTTAGGAGAACTAAAAACACTTTTTTTTAAAATGGGTATAAGTATAGTAAAATTAATAAAAAAGATGGCATAATTGTCAGGCTCGGGCCAGGATGGAACCATGGCAGGGCCTCTGTGTAATAATATTATCCCAAGCGCTGGGGGTAAGCAGGCAGACAGACACTGGAAGCTGTATTGGCACGATAAAGCTTTGTATTGCAGATATAATACACAGCAAACAGTCTTAGCAAAGTACAGGTTGCAACACAAACACAGGCAGCGTAAATGGCAAGTGGATGGCCACGTAGTCTCTCTGGATCCACTTGAGGAGAAGCAGGAGCCTTTGGCAACAGTAAATTGATAGACGGTCAACCTCATAGGAGAGCGCTTGAGGGCTGGAAGCCACCTGAAAGTCTCTAGACCCACTGGATAGTGGGCCACGTAGTTGATAGTCCAGCAAGCTGGAATCAGTAAGACTTGAACAGGTATGGTAAACACAGCGAGGATGAAATGCACTGGTAAGCAAGGCAGAGCAGATAACTAAAGAAACTAGACAAATAAGAGGGAGCTCTCAGGACCTCTGACAACTGGGTAAGAGAATTGACCAGAATGGAAGAGCGAGGTTAGGAGGGCATGATCAGGTTTTATGCAAAACTCAGGATCTCGCACAGGAGTTAAGCCTTGATTGGACGCAGACAGGGAGTGCATGGCAATGCAGACTGACCACAGCAGGCTCCCAGGGCTGGGGCATGACAATAATAGTGTTGGCCGCTTACAATTTAGAATGCGGACGCTGGCATCATACCATCCTGCTGATTCAATTGTTACTTCTCTTTCCTGTGCCAATCACCGTTTTCAACTCCAGTGAAACTGTCATTAATATACTCTCCCTACTTGGGGGCTTCTAGTGGGTGTGATGATTTCACTGACCCATGATCACCAAAGAGCTGGGAATAAGGGTATATATCACGATAGTGCTAAGTTTATATCACCTTTTCCCAGTTGCTACAAAGCTCATATGCGCACAAGATACAAGAATATTATCGGATCATTCTAATGATGCTATTATTTGGGTCATATCATGCTTATGAGTAGGGATAAGCCGAACACCCCCGTGTTCGGTTCGCATTCGAACAATTTCAAAAGTTCGAGTTCGAACGCGAACACGAACCAAACTCAATGCAAGTCAATGGGACTCAAAAGTTAGATTTTTAGAGTGCCCTGCAAGAGGGCATATATGCAAGATATTTGCCATAAAAGGTGTATGGGGGTCCGGGTAGTGCCTTGGGGACAGGAAACAAGGAAAAAAAAGTAAAAAAAAAAAAAACACGTTTGTAAAGGAACAGTGAGTTTTCCATGAAATAAGGGTTAAAAATAAAATTGAAAAATTCCTTCAAATATTGTGGCTAGGAGGTCCCCATAACCTGCCCAAGAAGTGGCGGATTTGTAGGATGTATAGAAACATTTAAAAACAAAAAAATTAAGTTTCAAATGACAGTAAACGGTTTTCCTTTAATCTATTCATTAACAACTGCTTGGGGCGGCAGTCTGTTTTAAAAAAGGAGACATTTTAGGACACGCAGAACAAGTTTAGTGATTTTTTGGCTAAATTATGGTGAAAATTATGCAGGCTTTGGATGAAAGTAACAATAGGTGCTTTAAAATTGGGCCTTTAGTGTCGGCAACAGTGCCGTCACACCGTAACCCCTCTGTGGTATTGTGGAAGAGTGCAGGGTTGGACCCTGCAGTCAAATATTAAAATTATATGAAACTGGTACAGGCGTGTAACGTTCAACCAGGTAGGTGGGTGAGGTTGCGAGCCCAGAGGTGCAGTGACACAAGGAGGCAATGGATTGCAACAAGAAAGGGGTTTATTTGGAGAAGCTTCACAGAACATGAAGGGATAACACAGGAAAAGGGATGTGGACAGACAGACTGACCACACAGGGACGATTCTTAAAGCAGGATAAACTGAAGTAAAAGGAAAAGTCCAGTATGCAGGGAGTCTATGATACACAGGCAAGTCCTTTAGACAAATGCAGGGGTTCTTCTGGATGAAGCAAAGGGGTTCTTCTGGAGGAAGCCAGAGGGGTTCTCCGAGATGAAGCCAGAGGGGTTCTCCTGGATGAAGCCAGAGGGGTTCTCCGAGATGAAGCCAGAGGGGTTCTCCTGGATGAAGCCAGAGGGGTTCTCCTGGATGAAGCCAGAGGGGTTCTCCTGGATGAAGCCAGAGGGGTTCTCCTGGATGAAGCCAGAGGGGTACACTTAGATGAAGCCAGACAGGTCCAGGGGTATGGAAGGCGGTTGTCTGGTAGGCAAACAAGCCGTCAGATCATCTGGTAAATCCTGCACACAGGCTTGTCAGCGAAAACAGGCTCCTGGCTGCACGAGTTCCACTTGGAAGTGAAGTTTGATGCTGAAGCCTCTAGGTAAGGGTGTGGTTGAGTAATATAGAGGCAACCAGCTGAATAATGCGATGCACCTGATACTTAGTGCAGAGCTGGATACGGCAACAGTTTATTCTGTGACAGCAACTGAACGGTGCTGCCCTGCAGTATGAGGAATGCAATACCGTGTGTTATCATCTGCGGCGCCGCCGCCGGCGAGGAGCGTGACAAGGCGTCAGTGCAGCCAAATATTGTGCCTTTGGTGGCAGCAAGTGCCTTCACACCGTAACCCCTCTGTGGTATTGTGGAGGAGTGCAGGGTTGGACCCTGCGGTCCAAAAAATTAAAATAATAAAAATCTGGTAATATAGGCGTCAGTGTCAGTGCAGCCAAATATTGTGCCCTTGGTGGCAGCAAGTGCCTTCACACCGTAACCCTTTTGTGGTATTGTGGAAGAGTGCAGTGGTGGAGGTTTTGTGAATGCAGAAGAGATCCCTGATCTATTCCGTTACGTCAGCATCAGGGGATTGATAGCTGCTGATCCACTAGATTTAGGACGTGTGCTATGCATGGTACATGCGTCAACTTACCCTGGCGTAGGGCGGAGAGAAGGTTGCTGCCATTATCACAGATGACCATTCCCAGCTGAATCTGGCGTGGTGTTAACCATCTCTGCACCTGCCCCTGCAGAGCTGACATAATTTCTGGCCCAGTGTGACTCCTGTCCCCTAAACAAACCAGCTCAAGCACAGTATGGCATCTTTTTGCTTGAGCCATTGCGTAGCCCCTGTCACGTGTCAGTTTAACTGCCACTTCGCCAGAGACAGAGAAGGAGGAGGGGGAAGAGGGAGAGGTGGTGGTGGAGCAGACAGACCTCATACAAGCAGCTTTCTGGAGGCGTGGTGGATAAACAAGCTCCAGCACAGAGCCCCATCTTGGATCCCTCCCAGCTGCAATCAGAGTTACCCAGTGTACCGTGAAGGAAATGTAACGGCACTGTCCATGCTTGCTGGACCACGTGTCTAAAGTCACATGCAGCTTGCTGCTGACTGCCTTTCCCAATGACTGGATAACATTGTCTTCCACATGCTGGTATAGTGCTGGAATGGCCTTCCGTGAAAAGTAATGGCGTTTTGGAACCTGCCACTGTGGTACAGCACATTCAGCAAATTCACGGAAGGAAGCAGAGTCCACCAGCTGGAAAGGCAGCAGCTGTAATGCGAGTAATTTTGCTAAGCTGGCATTTAGACGCTGTGCTTGGGGAGGGTTGGGACTATATTTTTCTTACGCTGCAGCAGCTGGGGCAACGTAATCTGACTACGTAAATTTTCAGCTGATGGGATGCTGTCACATTCTGAGGAAGGACCTGGTACATCCATTACTGTAGCATCATCCCTGTCAGTGGAGATTGGAGTCAATGACATGGCAGGACATATAGTGGGGGTAGAGACAGGTGAGGAGGACCTACGCAAAGTTTTGCGTCAATGGGATGCGTGGCAGGTGGTCATATGTCGCCTCCAGCACGTGGTACCGAAGCGTCTGGTGTCTTTCCCACGCTTGAGCCTCATCTGACATAGATTACAAATAGCAATGGTGCGGTCTGCTGCACATTTCTTAAAGAACTGCTAGACAGCAGAGTTCCTGGATGTGTGTTTTGAGACAACAGCGCTCTGCACCTGAGCAGCTCTGACATCTGATGCCTTGGACTGACTAGTGCTACGGTTGGTCATAGAGGACGTTGTGCCTCGTGTTTGTTGTGCCTCCTCCTCCTTCTCTTCACTTGACTCCTCTGTTCGATCAGGCACCCAGGTGGAGTCAGTGACCTCATCATCATTGTCATCACCCCCTATCTCCTCGTCACTGGAGCCAACTTGGCAGTATGTTGCAGCTGCTGGGGCAACGTGAGTGCCAGTTATTTGTGTATCACTGGCACCCCCTTCCTCTAGGCTGATTATACTCCCTTATTCAATCTCAGAGATTGAGTCAGAGCACTGTATTTGCTGCGCATCCTTAAGCAGCATGTCACTGTCATTGTAGTCAAACAATTCAGCTGACTCCTCCGTGTGTGATAGTGAGGCTACGGCAGGAGTAGCTGTGGACGTGGAGGCTGCATTAGATGCTTTGGCAGCTGAGGTGGACTGTAAAGCACTACAAGTCTGGCTGGCAGAGGACTCGGAGGATGAGGATGGCCTGGTTAGCCAATCCTCCAAACTCTCTGTATGTTGCTGCTGCTTAAGACGGCCAGCACCAGTTAGAAAGGACAAGCGTGCCCCTGCAGAGGATGCACCACATCCACGATGACCAGAGGCACAGCCTCCCAACAAAGAGGCTGCTTGCCCTCTTATCTGTGCCTGGGAGCGTCTGCCTGTCCTTTTTGGTCTTTCTGACATGGTGAGTGATATATAGATTAAAGATATACAGAACTCTGATTCAACTCTGTTATAAAAATTGGAGATATGCTGCAGAACTCTGATTCAACTCTGGTATAAAGATTAAAGATTTCCAGAACTCTGGTATAACTCAGTGAGACACCCTGATAGCTGGAAGCCAGTGACAAGACACAGATTACAATTCCCATAAACCACCTACAAGTCAGTGAGACCCCCTGATAGGACCCCCTGATAGCTGGCAACAGTAACAAGACACAGATTACAATTCGCAGAAATCTGCTAGAAGTATGTGGGACCCCCTGATAGCTGGAAGTGAGAAGACACAGATTACAATTCCCAGAAACCTCCTATAAATCAGTGAGAGCCCCTGATGGGTGGCAGTGAGAACACACAGATTAGAACAATTCCCAATTATTTTGTAGAAATGAAACCCCACAATTGCTGGTGGCAGTGAGAACACAAAGATTAGAACAATTCCCAGATATTTTGTATAAATGACTGACCCCCCAAAATAATTGGTGGCAGTGAGAACACACAGATTACCACAATTCCCAGATATTTTGTAGAAATGAGACCCTCACAATAGTTGCTGGCAGTAGGAACTCCAAGATTACAACAATTCCCAGATATTCTGTAGAAATGAGACCCCCAAAATAGTTGGTGGCAGTGAGAACACAAAGATTAGAACAATTCCCAGATATTTTGTGACCACCTGATAGGACCCCCTGATAGCTGGCAACAGTAACAAGACACAGATTCCAATTTGCAGAAATCTGCTAGAAGTATGTGGGACCCCCTGATAGCTGGAAGTGAGAAGACACAGATTACAATTCCCAGAAACCTCCTATAAATCAGTGAGACCCCCTGATGGGTGGCAGTGAGAACACACAGATTAGAACAATTCCCAGATATTTTGTATAAATGACTGACCCCCAAAATAGTTGGTGGCAGTGAGAACACACAGATTACCACAATTCCCAGATATTTTGTAGAAATTACTGACCCCAAAATTGCTGGTGGCAGTGAGAACACAAAGATTACAACAATTCCCAGATATTTTGTAGAAATGACTGACCCACAAAATAGTTGCGGCAGTGAGAACACAAAGATTACAACATTTCCCAGATATTTTGTAGAAATGAGACCCCCAAAATAGTTGGTGGCAGTGAGAACACAAAGATTAGAACAATTCCCAGATATTTTGTAGAAATGAGACCCCCCCCAATAGCTGCTGGCAGACTGGCAGTGAGAACACACACTAACAATCTCCTCTCAAAAAACACGTGCTGGGGCTGCAATGGACGCTTTGTATAGTGTCTTGCGGGACTTAGGTCTGTGAGCCCATGATTGGGCAAAATTTGCCCAATCAGGACTCTGAGCCGTGATTGGCATAGTCTTGCACCTGTCTTGCACCTAAACTGTGGTCAGGTGCAGGCTGTAGCCATTTACAAGCTTCAGGCCAGTGGAAAAGTGCATTGTGGTGCATTGTGGCGAACATGCGGTGATCACGCGGAAATGTTCGCAGTTTGCGAACGGGTGATGTTCGAATCGAACTCCGAACACATCGAACCGAACAGCTCATCCCTACTTATGAGGTGTAGAACCCTAAATAAACCTTCATTTTTTTTATCTAAAGCATCAAATTACATAATCTGTTGCATGTACAATTGTTCAGGTAGAATTTCAAGTAATCACTTATTTGAGGCATCTTGTCGTTTAGTTACTATACTTTATTTACCATATTGTAACTTGTGTAGCTAGAGCTTTTCAAATCCAAACATGCTTGCTTTCAAAAAAATGCAAGAAAATGGACCATAAAATCTGGAAAGACAGTTTTTCGTGCTTTAACCTCTTCACTGCTGAGCCATTTCACGTCTGTGTGCTGAGCTAATTTTTACTGTTTTTGCTCATCATGTTTAAAGTGATTTGAAGCCACGTTTTATTATGTGACAGACAAATTATACTGTATATCGTTCTTTACGGCAGACTCAGCAGATTCATAATATGTCATTTTTATATATATACGTCATGTCCTGCCTGTATACATAACACAAAAGGCAATAAAATTTGAATTTTTAATAATCTACAGCGTGTAAAGTGTTGTTTTTTTTCACATTTTATCATGCTAGCCTTTGCGGTTATATTTTCTATGGGGTGCACTTGTTAAAAAAAATAGATATGGGGACTCGTTAAATTTTTTTGGGGAAATTACGTGATTTTTAACAAACCCACCCCAAAAAAAATCATTAGTGCAGCATCATTGTTCACATTATAATTGAAATGGGAACAATATTGCTACATTAATAAAAATAACACACAAAAAAAAACACGCTTTATTTTGTTTTAATTTTTTGGATTTTTTTTTATTTACTTTGAACATGGTCAAACATGCTCTGGCCTTTCGAATTATACCCTCCATGACCCCCTAGCTGCCACCGTTCGGGAGATATGGGGGCTCAAATGAACCCCCTATCTCCACCAGGGGATTTCCTTAGGAAATCCTGGGCAGCTAGGGGTTCCCCGGCTACCTGATGTCATCGAGCCATGCGCAATGATGTCAGGTTGCGAGGGGGGACACGGAGGTGGAGTCGCCATCCAAGAATTTATTAAGGCTTATTTACAGAATAGACAAAACTGCTAAATAATATCTCCTTTAATATTATAATATATACAAAAGTATAAGCTCTTTTCAGTCACCCTTTTAGATGCATATTACTAAAAATTAATTGCTATAGAATTATACAAATTTGCATATGTATGAAGTATTGCATTTTCCAGTGCCCGAATCTGTAATTAATATTATGAAATATTCAACGTGCGTGGCTGTTAATTACACTGATGATATATAAAAAGTGACATGGAAAACTCTTTAAAACTAAAAAGAGATAAGTAGATCCCAAACTGTCACTTATAGAAATAAGTATCTATATTAAGGTGCGCTGAAATCTTGCAGATGTCCCAAAGACCTATGTTGTTAATCTCAACAGGTTATAATGCATAGCATAATGTAAAATAATAATTTAAATAAGGTATGATTCCCGCTACTACCTACCCGCTCCCACCCCGACTCGACCCCTTTCCAGATGTCGCTGATTCTGGTTGGGGTTGCTTGCGGCCATGGGTAAAAAGGCCATTTTATCACAATGGATGCTCCCCCTTCTTTTCGCATGGTGTCTCTTAGAATTTATTCTATGTTTCTGGCTGATTGGATTGTAACCTCCTTACACTAGGAGGATAAAACCAGGAAATTTTTTCTTACCTGGTCACCCCTAATTGTGGTCCTCCCAGAGGACACGACAACAACCCTGCAGAACACCTTTTTCTGTGCCCCTGGTATTCTTTACAAATGTTGAGGGATCTCCACCGACACCCTCCACGGCCCTCGACTTCACCTCATCCCGTGTTCTGGCCTGTACTGACACCAAACCCCCTGCCCCCTCAAGCTCTAGCCCAGCCATAATTAGCTAATAGCCCACCCCTTTTTCTCCTTGACCCTCGGGTGGGGTCCTACCCGCAGAATGCAGCATTTGTCACCATTTTTACTGTGCCTTTTGTTATTGCTCCTGAATACTTTTATTTATATGAGATGTTTTTGTATCTATGTACTGTAACTGATCCAACAATAAACATATGATTAAAAAGAAAAAGTATGATCCAGATCTAGCTTAGTCTTCCCTTATGATCAGGAGTCAGCTGCTCTTCAAGATGAGTGCATTAAAATACATGATAGAGAAAGAGATTTACATAGTGAACTTCTAGTCAACCATGATTAATTAAATACAATCTTACACTAGCTAAACATGGTAGCACATGTCAGAGAAATGACAAAAAATAGCATTGCTAGTCTATTTGACCCTCTCTGGCCTACAAATGTCGGCTATTTGATTTGATCCTTTCTCAGTTTCTAGTTATAGTAAGCTTCTAAATATTGTTTATGTGAATTATAATATCCACTAGTTTATGGTAAACAATTTACATAATTGACCTGTTAAAGACTGTGCCAGGGAATCCAGGTAGTACAGGAATCATATAAATGCATTTTTGTTGGGACATCCATTATATAATGTGGTATAGCCACTGGACACGTGAGTCAGTGCTTCAGTATTTTCCTTTCCTGTATTTGGACAGCCACAGCACATGCAGTAGTCGTTTCAACAAAAATATAACAAATATAAAGTAAAGCCTACTCCTCAGGTGGAGTTTAACTAAACATTCAGGGCTCTATTACATTCTTTGCGCGAAAACGATCGCGTAGCGCGTTAATTTGTGTGCGAAGCGTTAAACGTTAACGCGTGTAAATTTAACTCTGGTATTACAATCTGAGCGTATTTTTCTATCCGTCAAAAAATAATGCGCGTAAGAAAAGACGCACGTAAAAAAAGACGCGCAAAAACGCGCACGCATTAACACTGCACGCAGAAATCGGTGTGCGGACTGTTTTTTCACGCGATTCAGCAAATCAGAATTAAGAACCACAATTGTCTCCCGTTAAGTTTTTGCACCTGTCAAAATCAATCTGAGTATATATGCTGCAGCAATAATAAAAACACGCACAACTTCTCAATTTTATTGTTTGGGTATGCGTAGAATGTGTTACTATACTTTGCTGTTTTTTTTTTTTGGGCTGGTGTATTTGGGTTCGGCCAGGACGTTCAGATTTGCCATTAACACCAGCTTTTAAAAGACGTTAAAATTATGCGCGCAAACATTGTCCGTTAAAATTTGCGCATAGATTGTAATACCATCCGCGTACCAGCGCACAAACGCATTTGCGCTCACAATGTTAAATATAGGACGCGCAAAGTACAGTACGTTCGCAAAGGTTTCGCACGGGTCCACCCGCGTTAAACGTTAACGCGCATTTTTTGCTTTGACGTTGTAATACGACCTTCTGCGCAAAGGGTTTTGCCCCTCGTGTTAATACGTTTTTGCGCACGCGTTAACGTTTGCGCGAAGAATGTAATAGAGCCCTCAATATACCATTTGTATACCTAACTAGAGTATTGGGCAGCTAAGCCGCTTACCAATATTGGTGAACAAAACACATTCCAGGCACATTCCAGGCAAATATTTATATGCCCATGATGGAGATCAAGGAGTTTGAAAAGTCTGGCAAGCTGTGATGAGACGGAAATACCAAAACAAAGGTATATTTAGTCCAAAAGAGACAGTCTAGCATGCAGAGTCAAATGGCAAGCAGGAGGTTAAAGTCAGATGGCAAAGGATCAACAGCAGGTATACTGGCAGAGGTCCAGCAACAGATAATCAATCCAACAAGTAGAGGAAGAAGGTGATGTGTGTGGATTAAAACCAATGCAAAACTTCTGGGGATCTGGTTCAGCTACTATACAGTATATAATGAGTTCAACATACAGTTGTGTTCAAAATTATTCAACCCCCACTGAAATTGAGTGTTTTGGCCAGTTTGACATTGATTTTGATCATTCAGTCATCTTGCTTACAATTAAATCAAAGAGGCACGTGTAGGTCAGACAAATATAACATAACATTTATAATGAAATAACCACAAATGTCTTTTCTGTGCTCACATCATTATCAGTTTTATTCAACCCCCAAGTGACATTCAATCTTAGTACTTAGTACAACATCCTTTTACAGTTATAACAGCTTTTAAACGTGAAGCATAGCTTGACACAAGTGTCTTGCAGCGATCTACGGGTATCTTCGCCCATTCGTCATGGGCAAAAGCCTCCAGTTCAGTCACATTTTTAGGTTTGCGCACTGCAACTGCTTTCTTTAAGTCCCACCAGAGGTTCTCAATCGGATTTAAGTCAGGTGACTGCGATGGCCACTCCAAAATGTTCCAGCCTTTAATCTGCAACCATGCTCTAGTGGACTTGGAGGTATGCTTGGGATCATTGTCCTATTGAAAGGTCCAACGTCTCCCAAGCCTCAAGTTTGTGACGGACTGCATCACATTGTCATCCAATATCTCCTGGTACTGAAGAGAATTCATGGTACCTTGCACCTGCTTCACAGTAGGCAAGGTGTTCTTTTCTTCATAGGCCTTGTTCTTCCTCCTCCAAACATAGCGTTGATCCATGGGCCCAAACAGTTCTAATTTTGTTTCATCAGTCCACAGAACACTATCCCAAAACTTCTGTGGTTTGTCCACATGACTTTTGGCATACTGCAGTCGACTCTTCTTATTCTTTGGAGACAGCAAGGGGGTGCGCCTGGGAGTTCTGGCATGGAGGCCTTCATTACGCAGTGTGCGCCGTATTGTCTGAGCTGAAACTTCAGTACCCACATCTGACAAATCTTTTCTCAGTTCCTCAGCAGTCACACGGGGACTTTTCTGCACTCTACGCTTCAGGTAGCGCACAGCAGTCGAAGTCAGCATCTTCTTTCTGCCAAGACCAGGTAGCGTTTCAACAGTGCCCTTTGCCTTGAATTTGCGAATGATGCTTCCTATGGTCTGTCTTGGTATGTTTAACATCTTTGCAATCTTCTTATAGCCATTTCCCTTCCTGTGAAGAGTAATCACCTCTTCTCTTGTCTTCCTGGACCATTCTCTTGACTTTACCATGTTTGTAACCACACCAGTAAATGTCTAGAAGGAGCTGAGTATCACAGTCATTTTAAAGCTGCCTAATTGGTGCTTATTATGCTTTATTGCTGCTCCGTGACATCCGCAGGTGTTTTCAATACCTGATTGAAAACACTTGAATGAACCTCTGTTCTTCAGAGTGGTAGTCTTTAAGGGGTTGAATAATTGTGTCAATGAAGAATTCACAAAAGAAACATTTACTACTGTATTACAAAATCAATTGATGTCATTTTAGTTGCATATGGTTCTTTAAAAAGTCCTTGTAGGATTTCATTCTGAATACAATTATAAATGTACACTAAATTCCCTAAAACCCTTTACAGCACTGGGGGTTGAATAATTTTGAACACAACTGTAAGTGGCTGAACCGTTGATTACATAGGTGTTCTGGTTTTAACCACTTCCAGCAGCATATGAACTGCATATGAAAGTGGCTCGATCCTCATTTTCCTACAGAGCACTGCAAATATGGAATAACCTCCCAGACACCATCAAATCTACCCCCAGTCTAAAGTCCCTTAAGAGTTCCCTAGTAACATACCTCAATACGGAATGCACCTGTAAACATGTAACATAATGACTTTATTTCCTACATATTTATTTTTCTGTTAATCTGTATATTTGGTTTTGTGTTAATAACTTGCATTTTACTATTTTGTATTTCTGTAACCTCTCAATGTTCTTGAACCCAGGACATACTTGAAAACGAGAGAAATCTCAATGCATCCTTCCTGGTAAAATCCTTTATAAATAAATAAATAAATATGAATGAGCCAACAGATCAGGATTTTTAATACAGAAGTGCAGAACCTCTAGTGGTGCAGGGGTGTAGTTCAAAATACTAGAAAGTAGTGGATCTGTAAAGAACATGTCCTATTCCACAATTTACAGATTTCTTATTTATTTGCGTTCGGTTTCCTTACACCGGTGCGTAATTATAGTTGTGTCAAACAAGTGTATTTTTATTTTTAGCAGCGATGATAGAATCATTGCAGTACATTGTTTTAATTGTTCTCTTCATCTCTAATGTGCAGTCACTATTACTTCAGTTTTTTTTTTCTTTACCATGGAAAAAAGTTGAAAGGAATGTCAGGGCAATAGGATAAGTGATCATAGTTCAATATAAACCTCTACATCAAAAATACAAGACAGCTTTCTTGCATTTACAGGATACTCTATTGAAAATATAGTTTCCTTTTTTTGCTTTTAAATAATTGGACAGAGGCTGCTAACAGCCTCTGCTCTATTATTTTTATTTTCTATTTAGGTGATTTTTCTCAACTTTTGCCCCTCGGCGCTTGCAGCTCCTCCTCCTTGGCTCAGAGACTCCCAAACTTGGAAGTCCCTGAAGCTTTTCTGCGCAGTTTTTGGTCCTACACAGCTTGCGTAGCGTAGGAACCGCAAATTACTTACCCCTACGGGACTTGCACACTTTACTTTCACAAGTTCCATAGCGCATGCAATACAGCAGATGGTCTCAGAGAAGATGATATCGGCATGCTCTCTGCATGCTGATACCATTAGTGATGCTGATATACAAAGAATAATGACACAGGGTACCGTAGATACTCGAAGATAGCGCGAACCGAATATAACGCGATGGATAGAGATTTACTATGAAAATTAGAGAATACTCAAGACTCGAATATAACGTGAGGAACAAAAAATTACCGTACTAGGTAAACGATTAAAATCTTTACAAGTTCTCTTAACACAGTCAGGCTCCCCCTCAGGCCAGGGTGCTCTGCACTAGAATGATTGTAGTTGTTACTAAGTATGAAGCCGTCGGCCACCCGTCTTCTTTACTAGTGATTAGCTGGCGGATGGCTGGCGGAGGCGAGAGATGTGAATGATTGGCTTAAACCGAGTGTGCCCTCGGGCCGTGTTGGATCCCAAATCTCTCAAATCTGGGAGTTCCTGAAGTGTTTGCAAGCATCAGGGAGCCCCAAATTCACTTCAGCGTGACTACCAGAACCTCCGGGAGACTTGGGATGCAGAGCAAGGGAAGGTTTTTTTTTGTACATGCGGTGCAGATGTCTCGAATATAACGCGACCCCTCCAATTTTAAAGGTAAATTTTTGTCACCAAAATCTAGCAGTATACTCGAGTATCTACAGTACTTAACTTTTTAAAATGAGTGGATCAGCTTCCCTTGGTAGTATTCCAAATCTCCATAAACATGAATAAAAACACAGAAAATTGGGAGCTTTTTTGATCCTGCAATTTGAGGGATATACCGCAGTCTGTTGACTAAGTAAAAATTTCACTTGAGGTAATGCATGTCACTCATTGCATGTATCTACATCACTATCTCGTTCCGATAATGGATTTCCTCCAATATTGGCCTGGAGCGCGCACCAAAAGGATGGATTCGGGAAGATAATTTTACAATAAAAAAATGAATTTATTAATATCAATAATTTTGTCCAACTCGTGTTGTCACTAGGACTTTTTCAATGGCTTAAAACACAAAATTTTTTAAAACAATTTAACACAATATCTACACTGCCCACATGCACCCCGTTACTTCTTGTACTCTATACCCTTACCCTCACCTAGCATGTCACCATTCTCCTCTTAGCTTGTGAGCTCTCGAGCAGGGTCTTCTCTCCTACTGTTTGGTGTGTGTGTAATGTGTATGTATATTTGTAATTCTGTCTCTCCCATTGTACAGTGCTACGAAACCTGTTGGCATTTTATAAATGATTGTAACTGTAACTGTAAAATCTTTTAAATCTTTGAAATTGTTTTTTATTGTGTTTTAAGCCCTTGAAAAAGTCCTAGTGACGAAACACGCTGGGCAAACATATTGATATTAATAAATAAATTTTTTTATTGGAAAATTCGTTTCCCGAATCCATCCTTTTGGTGCGCGCTCCAGACCAATATTAGAGGAAATCCATTACCGGGAAGAGATGGTAGATCAATGCATGAGTGACATG
>RXON01002632.1:0-100725 GCA_009667805.1 Leptobrachium leishanense
GGAGACTTACTTAATATAGGACAGAACACGAAGACCAGTGGCGTCGTAACGTGGGGGCGGGGGGTGCGGCCCGCACCAGGTGACACCCGCCTTTAGGGTGACACCGTCACCCTAAGGGCGGGTGTCTCACCCTCTGCCGCATATTCGCTCCCTGCGAGCGTCCGAAGCATGCAGCTTCGGCGCTCGCCTGGAGGAAACACTTCACCAGCCAATCGCGGCTGGTCATGTGGCTCCCCCAGGCGAGCGCCCAAGCTGCGCGCCGCCGGACGCTCAGAAGGAGCAAACACACGGCAGAGGTGAGCTGGGGGCCTGGCAGTATCCATGTGCTGGGGCATTCCATGAGCTGCTGGGGCATTCCATGAGTGAGCTGGGGCATTCCATGAGTGAGCTGGGGCATTCCATGTGTGAGCTGGGGCATTCCATGTGTGAGCTGGGGCATTCCATGAGCTGCTGGGGCATTCCATGAGGAGCTGGGGCATTCCATGAGTGAGCTGGGGCATTCCATGAGCTGCTGGGGCATATTCATGAGTGAGCTGGGGCATATCCATGAGTGAGCTGGGGCATTCCATGAGTGAGCTGGGGCATTCCATGAGTGAGCTGGGGCATTCCATGAGGAGCTGGGGCATATCCATGAGTGAGCTGGGGCATATCCATGAGCTGCTGGGGCATATCCAGGAGTGAGCTGGGGCATTCCATGAGGTGCTGGGGCATATCCATGAGGAGCTGGGGCATATCCATGAGTGAGCTGGGGCATATCCATGAGTGAGCTGGGGCATATCCATGAGCTGCTGGGGCATATCCATGAGTGAGCTGGGGCATATCCATGAGTGAGCTGGGGCATTCCATGAGGTGCTGGGGCATATCCATTAGGAGATGGGGCATATCCATGAGTGAGCTGGGGCATATCCATGAGTGAGCTGGGGCATATCCATGAGTGAGCTGGGGCATATCCATGAGCTGCTGGCATATATCCATGAGCTGCTGGGGCATATCCATGTGCTGGGGGCATATCCATGAGGTGCTGGGGCATATCCATGTGCTGGGGGCATATCCATGAGGTGCTGGGGGCATATCCATGAGGTGCTGGGGCATATCCATGAGGTGCTGGGGCATATCCATGTGTGCTGGGGGCAGTATCCATGTGCTGGGGCATTCCATGTGCTGGGGCAGTATATCCATGAGCTGGGGCAGCATCCATGAGCTGGGGCAGTATATCCATGAGCTGGGGCATTATCCACAAGCTGGGGCATTCCATGAGGAGCTGGGGCATTCCATGAGTGAGCTGGGGCATTCCATGAGTGAGCTGGGGCATTCCATGAGCTGCTGGGGCATTCCATGAGGAGCTGGGGCATTCCATGAGGATCTGGGGCATTCCATGAGTGAGCTGGGCATTCCATGAGCTGCTGGGGCATTCCATGAGGAGCTGGGGCATTCCATGAGTGAGCTGGGGCATTCCATGAGTGAGCTGGGGCATTCCATGAGCTGCTGGGGCATTCCATGAGGAGCTGGGGAATTCCATGAGTGAGCTGGGGCATTCCATGAGGAGCTGGGGCATTCATGAGTGAGCTGGTGCATTCCATGAGGACCTGGGGCATATCCATGAGTGAGCTGGGGCATATCCATGAGCTGCTGGGGCATATCCATGAGTGAGCTGGGGCATATCCATGAGTGAGCTGGGGCATATCCATGAGCTGCTGGGGCATATCCATGAGTGAGCTGGGGCATTCCATGAGGAAGCTGGGGCATATCCATGAGCTTCTGGGGCATATCCATGAGTGAGCTGGGGCATATCCATGAGGTGCTGGGGCATATCCATGTGCTGGGGGCATATCCATGAGGTGCTGGGGCATATCCATGAGGTGCTGGGGCATATCCATGTGTGCTGGGGGCAGTATCCATGTGCTGGGGCATGCCATGTGCTGGGGGCAGTATATCCATGAGCTGGGGCAGCATCCATGAGCTGGGGCAGTATATCCATGAGCTGGGGCATTATCCATGAGCTGGGGCATATCCATGTGCTGGGGCAAAATCCATGAGAGCAGCTGGGGCATTATCAATGAGAGGCTGGGGCAGTATATCCTTGAGCTGGGGCAGTATATCATGCTGAGCTGGGGCAGTATATCAATGAGCTGGGGCAGTATATCCATGAGCTGGGGCAGTATATCCATGAGCTGGGGCATATCCATGTGCTGGGGCATATCCATGAGAGGAGCTGGGGCATTATCCATGAGAGCAGCTGGGGCAGTATATCCATGAGAGCAGCTGGGGCATTATCAATGAGAGCAGCTGGGGCAGTATATCCATGAGAAGAGCTGGGGCAGTATATCCATGAGAGGAGCTGGGGCAGTATATCCATGAGAGGAGCTGGGGCAATATCCATGAGAGGAGCTGGGGCAATATCCATGAGAGGAGCTTGGGCATATCCATGTGTGCTGGGGGCAGTATCCATGAGAGCTGGGGCAATAGCCATGTGTGAGCTGGTCTGGGGCAATATATCCATGTATGAGCTGGTCTGGGGCAATATATCCATGTGTGAGCTGAGGCGCAATATATCCATATGTGAGCTGGGGCAATATATATCCATGGGTGAGCTGCTGGGGGCAATATATAACTGTGAACTGGGGCAATATATTCATATGTGAGCTGGGAGCAATATATATCCATGGGTGAGCTGCTGGGGGCAATATATATCCAGTCTAATCCAGAGCTGCTGGGGGCAATATATCCAGAGCTGCTGGGGGCAATATATATCCATGTGTGCTTTCACTGCCTTCGAACAGGCAACGTACTTGCTGGCAGTTGGCAAAAATTTGTGTGAGCATATGAGAGAGCTCCACAGCAATAAACCTCAGTAATGTGCGCTGTGTGTATGAGCATTCAGTGTTATATGGGAGTACTGATTTAGGAGTAAGAGTAGTTAAAAAAAATCTGTAAAACTCAGGGGGGGGGGGGGTGACACCATAAATTACCGCACCGGGTGACACCAACCCTAGTGACGCCACTGATGAAGACTTACTTAATATAGGACAGAACTAGGAGACTTACTGAATATAGGTGTCACGGATGGGGCCGGGGAGTTAATGAGCCCAGGGTGTGGTTATACAAACAGAGACATGTAAATGGGGTTTCAAGTAAAAAGGTTTATTTTACTAAAAGGAACAGAAGTAATTCAGGAGAGGGGACAATGAATAAGTAATAAACACTTCTAGAAACTGGTTGGGAAAGTATAATATATACAGCGGGCAGGGTACACTGAGCAGATGCACTGAGCAGATGGGAAAGGACATTGAATACAGAATAACACAGGGGTTGACAGGACAGATACTGGACTGGACACGGACTACAGAAATAACTAAAGACACTTACTGGATACACAGAGGACGGACCAGAAGACACAGAGGGCAGAAGAAACAACAATAAGATCAAGCGTGGTATCAGGAGGGTTGAAGAAGGAGAATGGTCTGATCGTGCAGAGGTCTTTGGCAGGCGGCGGGCATAGAGTGGTCAAAGTCTATAGCAGATGGTCATACACAGGAGGTCAAATCAACAGGTAGCTCTGGAGCAGTGATGGGAGTGGAAGTCCAGAAATGGAGATTGTAGGGAATGTCCAGGAAGGAGGTTGTAGATGGAATGCTGCGATGAGGGGGGTCACAATGGGATATTGCAATGAAGGGTGGTCTCCATGGGAATGCAATGAAGGGTGGTCTCCACGGGAATATGCAGGGAAGGTGGTATCCACAGGATACAATAATGGAAATGTGCAGAGCAGGCAGGATAGGCACACCGTGAGGTTTCCAAGGAAAGAAAGGGTATTGCAGAAGCATTGCTTGAAGGGTGAGGGCTGATTATATGGGCATTGCAGGCCCAGCCCACACCTGAGGCTGGAGAGGTGAGGGGAAAGTCAGGAACAGATCCTGAGTGCCTGGACACCAGTCCAGACAGTGATAAAAGCAGGACCGGAACCAGGTTCTTTAAGGAAACAGCACCTTACTTGTCCTTCCTCCGGTGTCTTCGGCGAGAACCATGACAATAGGATAGAACAAGGAGACTTACTGAGTATAGGACAGAATGAGGAGACTTACTGAATATAGGACAGAACAAGGAGACTTACTGAATATAGGACCGAATAATGAGACTTACTGAATATAGGACAGAACAAGGAGACTTACTGAATATAGGATAGAACACGAAGACTTACCTAATGTAGGACAGAACAAGGAGACTTACTGAATATAGGATAGAACACGAAGACTTACTGAATATAGGTGTCACAGTTCCCGGATCCCACCACGCAGTCCTTAATGCCCAACACTCCACAGAGCCAAAAAACTACCAACAGGGTAGCCGTAAAGGAATCCCTAACTGTCTGGTCCTTAAAAATTGGCCAGGTATATGTATACTAGCTAGACAGAAATAGTTCATCAAAGACAATGTCGTAGTACAAAACCAGGTCAGCAACACAGGGGTAGTCAGAGGAGCCAGAATCAGGAATACAGAGTATAGAATAGTCAAACGGAATAGCCTGGTCGATATCAGTGCAGAAGCGTAGTACAAGGAAATAGTCTAGGGCAACGGAAGGCAAAATAGTCAGAAAACAAGCAGAGGTGAATAACAGGTTAAATCATGAGAGAATTCAGGTACAGGGAGCTCAGGTATGGATAACCACGATCTGGCACTGCTTAGAAGGAACTGTCAGTTTTTAAAAGACCTTCACCAGACCGCGCCCCACTCTCAAGCCGCGCCTCATGCAGCCACCTCCCTGCCTGTTTCAATTTAAACCGGGCGTTGGTAAGCGAGCAGCATCAGACATGCTGCCGTCAAGCACACCGGAGAGGCTAGAAGCCCCCAACGTTACAATAGGACATAACAAGGAGACTTACTGAATATAGGAAAGAACAAGGAGACTTACTGAATGTAGGACAGAACAAGGAGACTTACTGAATATAGGACAGAACAAGGAGACTTACTGAATATAGGACAGAACTAGGAGACTTACTGAATATAGGACAGAACAAGGAGACTTACTGAATATAGGACAGAACAAGGAGACTTACTGAATATAGGACAGAACAAGGAGACTTACTGAATATAGATAGAACACGAAGACTTACTGAATATAGGACAGAACACGAAGACTTACTGAAGATAGGAACAGAACAAGGAGAACTTACTGAATATAGGATGAACAAGGAGACTTACTGAACATAAGACAGAACAAGGAGACTTACTGAATATAGGACAGAACAAGGAGACTTACTGAATATAGGACAGATCAAGGAGACGTACTGAATATAGGATAGAACAGGGGGACTTACTGAATATAAGACAGAACACGAAGACTTACTGAATATAGGACAGAACACGAAGACTTACTGAAGATAGGACAGAACAAGGAGACTTACTGAATATAGGATAGAACAAGGAGACTTACTGAACATAAGACAGAACAAGGAGACTTACTGAATATAAGACAGAACAAGGAGACTTACTGAATATAGGACAGAACAAGGAGACTTACTGAATATAGGACAGAACAAGGAGACTTACTGAATATAGGACACAACAAGGAGACTTACTGAATATAGGACAGATCAAGGAGACTTACTGAATATAGGATAGAACAAGGAGACTTACTGAATATAAGACAGAACAAGGAGACTTACTGAATATAGGACAGATCAAGGAGACGTACTGAATATAGGATAAAAGGGGGACTTACTGAATATAAGACAGAACACGAAGACTTACTGAATATAGGACAGAACACGAAGACTTACTGAAGATAGGACAGAACAAGGAGACTTACTGAATATAGATAGAACAAGGAGACTTACTGAACATAAGACAGAACAATAAGACTTACTGAATATAAGACAGAAAAGGAGACTTACTGATATAGGACAGAACAAGGAGACTTACTGAATATAGGACAGAACAAGGAGACTTACTGAATATAGGACACAACAAGGAGACTTACTGAATATAGGACAGAACAAGGAGAACTTACTGAATATAGGATAGAACATGAAGACTTACTGAATATAGGACAGAACACGAAGACTTACTGAAGATAGGACAGAACAAGGAGACTTACTGAATATAGGAAGAACAAGGAGACTTACTGAACATAAGACAGAACAAGGAGACTTACTGAATATAGGACAGAACAAGGAGACTTACTGAATATAGGACAGATCAAGGAGACGTACTGAATATAGGATAGAACAGGGGGACTTACTGAATATAAGACAGAACACGAAGACTTACTGAATATAGGACAGAACACGAAGACTTACTGAAGATAGGACAGAACAAGGAGACTTACTGAATATAGATAGAACAAGGAGACTTACTGAACATAAGACAGAACAAGGAGACTTACTGAATATAAGACAGAAAAGGAGACTTACTGATATAGGACAGAACAAGGAACTTACTGAATATAGGACAGAACAAGGAGACTTACTGAATATAGGACACAACAAGGAGACTTACTGAATATAGGACAGATCAAGGAGACTTACTGAATATAGGATAGAACAAGGAGACTTACTGAATATAGGACAGAACAAGGAGACTTACTGAATATAGGACAGAACAAGGAGACTTACTGAATATAGGACAGAACAAGGAGACTTACTGAATATAGGACAGAACAAGAGACTTACTGAATATAGACACAACAAGGAGACTTAACTGAATATAGGACACAACAAGGAGACTTACTGAATATAGGACACACAAGGAGACTTACTGATATAGGACACAACAAGGAGACTTACTGAATATAGGACAGAACAGGAGACTTACTGAATATAGGACAGAACAAGGAGACTTACTGAATATAGGATAGAACACGAAGACTTACTTAATATAGGACAGAACACAAAGACTTACTGAATATAGGACAGAACAAGGAGACTTACTGAATATAGGATAGAACAAGGAGACTTACTGAACATAAGACAGAACAAGGAGACTTACTGAATATAGGACAGAACAGGGAGACTTACTGAATATAGGACAGATCAAGCAGACTTACTGAATATAGGATAGAACAAGGAGACTTACTGAATATAAGACAGAACAAGGAGACTTACTGAATATAGGACACAACAAGGAGACTTTCTGAATATAGAACACAAGGAGACTTACTGAATAAAGGACACAACAAGGAGACTTAGTGAATATAGGACACAACAAGGAGACTTACTGAAAACATGGCCGATCTGGCAACCCTAATCACGGTGGGATATCCAGAGTAGAAGTGCGCTGCATGCAGGTCATACACAATGAAAGACTTCAATACAGAAGAATTCCCAGAGTGCCCTTTTTAAGGGAGTCTGGGCCCAGTCCACACCTGATGTTTGGGAGAGGACCAGTTAAACCTGGCATGGACTGCATGGAATCTGGACATATTATATGACAGAGGTAAAATCCAGGCTGGAACCATAAATGAAGAAGGGCTGGCGGAATGTTATTAAGAAGTGGCACCATATTTTGTCTTTTTACTGCGTCGGCGCCTCATGTCACGGACTCGTAAAGCGGAGTCACATACCATGATATCGCTCCTATTGATGCTTTGTTTCCTCCCTCCCTCATTTCCCCGTCACCCCCTAATCCTATATTATTCTGATTATTATCATTTATATGGCACCAACAGTTTCCACAATAACCAACGGGAACGAGACACAGGTAAACATAAGATGGAGACAAGAGGTGTAGAGGTGTTTTGCTCAGAGAAGCTTCTGAACAAATGGTTCTTTTAGAGGGATCAATTTAAGAAATAAAAGACACAGTAATAAGATAAGTTGACATTTTATTTGACTAGGATAATACAAAGAGAATATTAAAATTCTACAAAAGAGAATTTACCAAATTCCTACAAATGTATGTGTATAATATAGAAGCAGAATAATGTCAAGCCCTGATAGATCTCATGGATCGTTAATGGATATGTCCACTATAGTGCACGAGGCCATAAAGGTGCACTATTAAGAGCAGTGATGTCAATATATGAACACAGATAAAATCCACAGCAGGAAGAAAAATGATTCTCTCATATACCATATAAACCTCCTATATGAAGTGAACCACTCTATGTGCCAAGAAGAGTTACTGATAAGAAATGGTAAACATAGAAATCCTAATGGACCTCTTGTATGACCCTAAAACTGGTGGATCTACTCTCTCCCTAAGGCTAAGGTCAGACGAAAGCAGTTTTAACGTGCGTTTAACCGCACTAAATCACGGCCGCGCTAGCAGCAAATGACGTCCAATGCCGGGCTGCATATGAAGAACGGCCGCACAAAAGTGCGGCCGCGCAACGCAAGTGGCAAACGAACGCATTTTTTTGAGAACGTCAAACCGCTAGTACTGACGTACAGAGTGCGCTGCGTCCGCATAGCGGCGTGTTTGCGTTATTGGGAGACGTCAGACGCTGCACACGTCCGGCCAACATAACGTGCACAGACGAAACACTTCCTGTCTTGTCTGGGGGTAGCTGCAAGTTTCAGTAGACAATGCCTGGGACTGACATCGACGTGGAGAGGCTGATCAATGCAGTGGCAGAGCATCCCGAGCTGTGGGGCACGGCCTGCGACACCTACAAAGACCGACAGAAGAAGGCCAGTGCATGGGTTACAGTGTCCAGGGTGGTGTACCCAGAGTACGAGATGTGGTCTGATAAAGAGCAGAAGCTTCAGAGTGAGTAAATGATAAATTTATTCATAATTGCATAGAACTTGAATGTAACATCAAACAAAATGGCATAACAAATTATTGTTGTCACATGTCAAATGATGTCCATCTGCCAGGGCACCTGCCCTGCATTGCTAGTGAAATAATTAGACAGAGCATCGCGAAACCTGTTGCTGTGTCTATTCACAGGTATTATGTCATCGTTAGCATACTCATCCAGACCCGTAACTGTGAGGGTATCATCGAAATTAACACCATCCCTTGCACGAACATAGTTATGTAGGATGCAGCAGCATTTTACTATATCCACACAGAAATCCACATTTACATCAAGTGGGCGAGGAAAAATCCTCCACTTGTTGCTCAGTATGCCAAAGCTACACTCAACATACCATCTTGCCCGCGACAGCCTGTAATTAAACACCCGCTTCTTCACAGTCAGATGTGTCCCCAAGTATGGCCGCAGGAGATGTGTGGATAGGCCGAATGCCTCGTCACCCACGAAGGCATAGGGGACTGACACGTCACTGCCAGGCAAAGGTGCAGGTCTGGGGATGTTCAGGTTCCCACCCTCAATATCATTCCACAGTGTTGAGTTCTGGAACAGTGTGGAGTCAGAGTCCTTGCCGTATGATCCGACATCCACATACACAAAATTATAGTTGGCATCTGCCACCGCCAGTAGGCCAATTGAAAAATAATGTTTAGAATTTTGATACAGTGAGCCACTGTGCAGTGGCTTCACAATGCGGACATGTTTGCCGTCCACAGCTCCCAGGCAGTTGGGATAGTTCGCTCTCTCCCAGAATCCTGCTGCAATTGCCAGCCATGCCTCATCTGTGAGTGTTGGCAAACATTGGTCCTTCATGGTTTCCCATATTGTTGGCAGACCTTGCGGACGATCTCACCAGCTGTCGATCTGCCAATGCGGAAGTTGTAATGCAGATCCTTCAAACTGCATCCACTAGCGAGATACCTAGAACATGAAAGAAGCTGTGTTATGATCACATCATATGAACCTAACCTTATGTCACTCTCATCATGTTTTGCAGCACATGAAGCAATCAATAAATGGCGCATGGTGAGGGACAATCATACCCGGGTCCTGAAAAAGGAGGCTGAAGCTGCTCGCTCTGGAGCTGGTGCAAAGAAGAGGCGCAGCTATGTGTATGCTGACCAACTGTCCTTCCTGAGGAAGAGCCAGGAACCGCGCAACACCGTGAGCAGTATTGACCAGCCATCCACCTCTAGCTCACAAGAGCAAGACCTGCAGCCCGCAGGATCTGGCAGCTGCCAGGTGGAGGTCGAGCAGGGTGGTGCGGAGTCCCAGGTGGAGGATGTGGATCCTGAACAGGTGCCGGGTACAGCACCCACAGACAGCACCGGTACGGCTCCCAGGAGGAAGAAGCCACCAGCAGCTGATGTCGAGCAGGCCATGGTCGCATTCATGGAGGCGCACCATACACATCCATGCTGCATGGTCGCAGATTCCGAGGACATGTCCTTTTTTAATTCCTGTCTCTCCCTGCTGAACATGATGACCCCAGTGCAGAAGGTGGATTATCGCCGCCGAAGCCTGGACCTGATACACGAGATACTGTCCCATCCACAATAGGCACCTGTATATCACGGTGTCGTGCCACAATACCCCCATGGTTATTTCCACCACTGCCAGGTGTTGCCTACCCACCCACCCATGTCCCCTGTTGCTGGGCCACCCCCGGAGCCAGAGTACCACCGCATCCATATGCACGGTCCTCATGACCCAGATGCTCCTCGGTATCATGCCATGTGAAGTGTATCGTCTGTTCGTTTATGTTTGTCAGAGTTTATTCATGTTGTTCTACTATTTGTATTTTATTACCTTCATTGTACATGCAATAATATATGTGTTTAATATGTTATTGTTATCTTCTGTCATATTATTTCGGACTAAATATTTTATTTGTTTCACATCGTTGTCAGTGTCATTACTCTTTCGGTATGTGTTCTGGAAGGTGATGCATGTGTGTGTGTGGGCATGCATGTGCTAGTGGGCATATAACTACTGACCAACAATAGAGCCTCTGCACACCGAGCACATGTCTGATGACTGGCAGTGATGTCATGAATGCAGGTGTTTGATAGTACTTACCGCAAAGTGATGACCAGCATCTCCAACGGTGGTATGGCAGCCCTCATGTTGGTGTCCTTCTTGGTCAGCGGCTCACGCACCTTCATCAACAGTTCATCAAAGGTGTGGATGGACATCCGCAGGTAGTTGAAGAACTTCACGGGGTCCCTCTCTCGCAATGGCCTGTACAGTGTCACAAAGTGGCCATGCGTGTGTCTGGCAGTGTTGATTGGATGAACCCATGTTCGCCGTTGTCTTTTCTTCTTCAGGTGCAGGTATCCCAGTGCAGCAAGAAGAAACACTTGGACTGCATCCATCTTTGAAAAATGCCACCATTCCCAAAATGCCTTTTTATACCCTTTCCCTTTATTTGATTCATTCTGCAATTGATTTGGTTAATCAGATCTCTCTTTTTCCAGCTCCGTGAAAAATCACGGACGAAAATGCGCATCGTATGACCGCTATCGCGTATTCCGTGAAAAAATACGTCCATTCGTTCGAACGCACTTTTTCACGGACAACGCGAAAAAAGCGTTAGTCTGACCCTAGCCTTAGGGTTAGGATTCCTGGATCATACCAAATTCCTACAGGTATACTTTAGTGGACATATCCATTAACGATCTATGAGATCTATCAGGGCTTGACATTATTCTGCTTCTATATTATACACATACATTTGTGTCACGTCCCGTGCCCCTGGAGCTGCCTGACAACCAGCAGCACCATGCTCGCTGGCCAGGTGCCGAGTGATATGCCGGCCCGGAGCGATCACGTGGCAGGGTGGGAGCCCAGGGTGTGGCATGATGATGCGGAATCACTGAGTTTAAAAGCCAGTATGCCACACTTGCTCGTTGCCCTGATGTGGAGTCTACTTCTCCAGCGCTTTGTGATAAGATTTATACCCTGCTTTGTCTGAGAACCACGCTCCATATACTGACCCTGCTTTGTCGCAGAACCACGCTCCATATACTGACCCTGCTTTATATGAGAACCACGCTCCATATGCTGACCCTGCTTTATAGGAGAACCACGCTCCATATAATGACCCTGCTTTGTCTCAGAACCACGCTCCATATACTGACCCTGCTTTGTCTCAGAACCACGCTCCATATACTGACCCTGCTTTGTCTCAGAACCACGCTCCATATACTGACCCTGCTTTGTCTCAGAACCACGCTCCATATCCTGACCCTGCTTTGTCTCAGAACCACGCTCCATATACTGACCCTGCTTTGTCTCAGAACCACGCTCCATATGCTGACCCTGCTTTCTCTGAGAACCACGCTCCATATACTGACCCTGCTTTGTCTGAGAACCACGCTCCATATACTGACCCTGCTTTATATGAGAACCACGCTCCATATGCTGACCTGGCTTTGTCTGAGAACCACCCTCCATATACTGACCCTGCTTTGTCTCAGAACCATGCTCCATATACTGACCTGGCTTTGTCTGAGAACCACGCTCCATATCAGAGACATAACTAGAAAGCTCAGGGCCTGGGTGCAGGAACCATGACGGCCACCACCCTAGGAAAAAACACAATTTATCCACCTCCCGTCAACATGAATTGGTCCCCTCCAGTCCACAATGTTGACTCCAGTGTCCCATTTTACCAGGTTCACTATAACCTCTTCCGTCCATCCCATTTTTAATGTAATGTGCACTATGTGTATCTCACAGAGCTCCATAGCAATAAACCCCAAACTAATGTGCGGTGTGTATGAGCGTATCACAGAGCTCCAAAGCAATAAAACTCACAGTAATGTGCGGTGTGTATGAGTGCATTACAGAATCCACAGCAATAAAACTCACGCTCATACACACTGCACATTACTGTAACACAGAGCTCCACGGAAATAAAACTCACAGCAATGTGCAGTGTGTATGAGCGTATCAAGGAGCTCCACAGCAATGTGCAGTGTAGATGAATGTATCACAGAGCTCCAGTGCAATGTGCAGTGTGTATGAGCCTATCACAGAGCTCCAAAGTAAAACTCACAAATAAGTATAAAATAATTTTTAAAAAAGAAATATTTATATATAATATAGGGAAGCCCCCAAGGCCCAGACAGGCGAGTGTGGGCCCCGCGGACTCAAGGGCCCAGGTGCAGTGGCACCCTCTGCACCCCTGGTAGTTACGCCCCTGGATCCCAACAACATCAAAACCCCCCAAAAAAACAACCAAACACCAGCCAGAATTGTGAATGTTATGTGACGATATGATAATTGGTTAAAAAGCCAGAGTCCACATTGAGTCCTTCTTTTATGGTGTTAAAATATGTGATCATTTTCATTTCAAATGTCTTGCATTCACGATGGTCTTTAAAATGTCTTTTGAGGATTTTAATTTTGAGGTTTTGGATGGAGGGGCCTGTTAGATTGAAGTGATGTGCCACCGGGGTACAATGTGTGTTTTCCTGGTGGAGTGTCTGTGGAAGTTCATCCTGAGATTCAATTTGAAGCTAGTTTCCCTAATATCACAGCCCATTTCACAAGCTGTGCACTGGACCATATACACTACATTGGTAGATGTGCAGAGGTATGAGCGCTTGATGTTGTATGTGGTGTTATTGTGCCAGTCAGTGCTGCTTTCCTGGGTTTAAACCGGGAAACTATCAGTGGCAGTCAGAGAATCAATCCCAACAACACCGGAGGACTTGACTTGGAAAGGGGAACACCAACTGGGTTATTCAAGGATAATCGAAAAGCCACCGCACGTTCGGTGACTTTTCGTTCTCTTCAATTTGGTTTGATTTGGCGATCCGATTTCGTCAACCCTGCGGTGTATTCAGCAAGCACCACAGGGCTGCCCAAATGCAGGAAAAAGTCGCCGCAAACCCGCAACAATTCACCGCAAAACGAGGGACGAATGCACACCGAAACCTGCAAAAACATCTGGATTAACTCGCTGAAAACACCGGAAAAACCCATGCAGGAGCCGATCACAGCGCAGAGCAGCCGCCGGAAAAACCCGACACCACAGACAAATGGAGTGAATAAATTAGAAAAAATAGTACGCTTGAATGTTTGAAAAGTGAAACACGGTTTGCAAAGAAACTACTGAGAGAAAATGTCTGAAATTTACATATGAGGTCCAAGGAATGATAATAAAAAAGGGATGTTACAGAAAAAATAAGTTTAAAAAAAATCCCGAAAAATGCTTAAAATATCCTACAAAAATCTATAAATAAAGAGACTCTTTACTGCAGAATATTATAATCAACAATTTATTAGATATTGTATTAAAACGGGAATATTTTTATCATTGAAGCCTATGGGATTCGCCTGAATAAATCTGCCGCATGAAACCACCGAATGGCAGGGCAATTTTCACTGCTGGTTTGTGTTCTCTGAATAGCCGAAGCATTGCTTCTCTATGGGGATTCACTGCCGTCGAACAGGCACCAAACAGGCACTGTATGTGTAGGCAATTCGCCAGGATTTGGCGAATTTCCTGCTCTCTGGATAGCTGAATGGCCAAGAAAGGTAACCAAACGCTGATTTTCAGCGTTTGGTTCCCTTTCGGCAGCCTTTCGGATCTCTTTGAATAACCCTGCAAGAGGAAACCTTCGGGGTTGACCAACGAATAAACAGAGGTAATTCCTATTTATAATTTATCCTCGCGCACATTAACCAGTATAGAGACTCTTCTACTTTCTAAAGGGCTATCATGTGTGCCTACCAACGGCCCAAACCATTTTCAATGGGAACTTGAACAGTTCAAACTAAGGAGACAATTACGTTTGATGGACTTTTTCTCTGGGGATATCAATTGTGCCCCCAGGGAAGAATTCCGATTGAAATCTACCTTTGACCCTCCTCCAACGAATGCCACAATACGGACTTTCTTACAGTGTGTCAAGGTTGACACGGAGGCTATTACGTCCAAAGAGCATCGGAAAGTATATCCTACTGTTTCTCTGGTTGACCGGAATGCCATTTGGGATTTAGCAAATGATGAATGTATCTATATCCGCCGCGCTGACAAGGGGGCCGGGTTTGTGATTATTGACTACAGTGATTACCATGCTAAAATTTATACGTAATTAAGTAATGCTGAAGTATATCAAAGATGACCTAATGATCCATGCCTTACTTTTGGTACACAAATTAAACAATTTCTTCAACAGGCTGTAGATGCAACATCTGAGGGTTGGGATTTAGGGGTTATTATTGCAGAGGATCTAAGGGTAAGTAGTCAATGTAATAGAGCAGCAGGAAATGCTGGCAGAATGCTTGGTTGTGTAGGGAGAGGTATTAGCAGTAGGAAAAGGGAAGTGCTCATGCCACTGTACAGAGCACTGGTGAGACCTCACTTGGAGTACTGTGTGCAGTACTGGAGACCGTATCTCCAGAAGGATATAGACATCTTAGAGAGAGTTCAGAGAAGGGCTACTAAAATGGTGTACGGCTTGAAGGAGAAAAGTTACCAGGAAAGGCTTAATGATCTTAACATGTACAGCTTGGAAAAAAGACGAGACAGAGGAGATATGATAGAAACATTTAAATACGTAAAGGGAATCCACAAGGTAGAGAAGGGAGTATATTTAAAAGGAAACAAAGTAGCAAAACAAGAGGACATAGTCTTAGATTAGAGGGGCAAAGGTTTAAAAGTAACATCAGAAAGCATTATTTTACTGAGAGGGTGGTGGATACATGGAACAGTCTTCCAGTTGAAGTGGTAGAGGCCAAAACAGTAATTGAATTTAAGCAGGCATGGGATAGGCATAAGGCTATCGTAAACAAAAGATAAATCCAGGTAAAGTATCCATGTAATTGGGCAGACTAGATGGGCCGAAAGGTTCTTATCTGCCGACATTTTTCTATGTTTCTATGTTTCTATGTTTTTGGTTTGATTATATTATTGAATATAATTTATTAGCATTATTTTGGATAATTATTTTTGGGATAATAAATTATTATGTCGTGTTTCAAACTTTATCGGACTCAGTGTGTTTACTAGACTTTTGTTTGCACGGATTTCAGTGAGTTATTCCTAATTATTACAGGCTTACTATATAAAAAAACACGTTTACTTTAAAAAAAAATTGAGACGCTTTTAGGCTAGGGTCAGACTGAGGCAGTGCGAACGCGCGTGCAAGCGCACTTTATCACGGCCATAGTAGCTGCAAATGCCGGCCAATGACGGGCAATATACGCAGTATGGGCGTACAAAAGTGCGTCCACGCAACGCAACCGGCAAACAAACGCATTTTTTGTCCAATGTGATACCACTAGTACTGACGTACAGAGTGCGCTGCGGCCGCATAGCAGCGTGTGTGCGTGATTAGGAGACATCAGACACTGCTAATGTCCGGCATACAAAACGTCCAAACAGCCAAAGTTTCCAGGTTTTGTTGGAGTGTACCTGCGACTGGTGTGAAAAATGTCTGGACCAGAAATCAATGTGGAGAGGCTGATCAGCGCTGTGGGGGAGCATCCAGAGATATGGGACACGGCCTGAGAGAGGTACAAAGATAAGGTGAAGAAGGCCAGCGCATGGGTCGTGGTGTCCCGTGTCGTGTACCCTGAGTATGATACGTGGTCAGAGAAAGAGCAGAATATCCAGAGTGAGTATATGATTATTTTATTCATAATCCCATACATGTAAGTCACAATAAGAATACGAACCAAAAAATTATTCATTGTGGTGAAATCTCAAATGCTCCCCAGCTGCCAGGGCACCTGACCTGCATCGCTAGTAAAATAATTAGACAGAGCATCGCGAAACCTGTTGCTGTGTCTATTCACCGCTATTATGTCATTGTTTGCATAATCTTCCAGACCCATAACTGTGAGGGTATCATCAAAATTAAAACCATCCCTGGCACGCACGTAATTATGTAGGATGCAGCAGCATTTGACTATATCCACACAGAAATCAACATGTACATCAAGCGGTCTATGTAAAATCCTCCACTTGTTGCTCAGTATGCCAAAGGTACACTCGACATACCGTCTCACCCGCGACAGCCTGTAATTAAACACCCGCTTCTTCACATTCAGGTGTGTCCCTGAGTAGGGCCGTAGGAGATGTGTGGATAGGCTGAATGCTTCGTCACCCACGAAGGCATAGGGGACTGCCACGTCACTGCCAGGCAAAGGTGTGGGTCTGGGGATGTTCAGGGACCCACTCTCAATTTCATTCCACAGTGTGGAGTTCCTGAACAGTGTGGAGTCAGAGTCCTTGCCGTATGAACCGACATCCACATACACAAAATTATAGTTGGCATCTGCCACCGCCAGTAGGCCAATGGAAAAGTAATGTTTATAATTCTGATACAGTGAGCCACTCTGCTGTGGCTTCACTATGCGGACATGTTTGCCATCCACGGCTCCCAGGCAGTTTGGAAAGTTATCTCTCTCCCAGAATCCTGCTGCAATTTCTACACATGCCTTGTGTGTCGGTGTTGGCAAACATTGGTCCTTCATGGTGTGCCTTATTGTTTGGCACACCTTGCGGACGATCTCACCAGCTGTTGAGGTACAGCACCAACAGTCAGCACTAGACCTGCACAGAGGAGAAGGGCACCAGCTACAGACCTGGAGCAGGCCATGGTTACCTTGATGGAGGCTCAAACTAACCATCCACACCAACGCTGCATGCTTGCCGACTACGAGGACATGTCATTTTTTAATTCCTGTCTGTCCCTCCTCAACCAGATGAGCCCGGCTCAGAAGGTGGAGTACCGCCGCAGATCCCTGGCAATATTTGATGACATCCTTTCCCGACCCCAACAGGCAGCCGTTTATTACAGTGCTGTGCCACAATCCGCCAATGCCAGTGGATCTTCCCTCCCCAGTGAGGTGCTGTCCACCCACCCACCCATGCCCCCTGTAGCCAGGACACACACAGAGTCGGAGTCCTGCTCTAGCCACACCACCGGCCCTCATGACCCAGATGCTCGTCGGTATCATGATCTGTAATATAGGTCATGAATATGTATTTTGTTTGTTTGTCATTATGTGTTATTTGGTTTGATGTTTAATATATCCTGACCTTCAGTTGACAAGTTATAATATATGTCCAGAATATATTATTGTTATTTTCTTTCATATGTTTCATATTATATAATTTATTTGGTCTACATTGTTGTCGGAGTCATTTATGATTATGTACGTGCAGGGGTCAAGTCCTGTGAAAAAAAGTGAGGGAACTCACCCACGAATTCCACAACCCCTATTACCTGAAGAAAATATATATATATATTACGAGTATAGCAGTACGTGGTGATACTATGTTTATTGGGTTAGCATTACATTTACAAGACATGCTTTCAAGAGTGTAAACTGGAAACTATACTGATCAGTGAAAGGTATCACTACGTACAGGTATACTCGTGATTGTGGCAACTGGACTAACGCATTTTATATATATATATATCTCCAGGCACAGACGCCCCCCCCAGAATTATATACACAGCGCTGAATCCCCAGAATAACATACACAGCACTGAGCCCCCAGGATAATATACACAGCACTGAGCCCCAGAATAATATGCACAGCACTGAGCCCCCAGAATAATATGCACAGCACTGAGCCCCCAGAATAATATGCTCAGCACTGGTTATATGGATATATTTTCCCAGTTCACATGGATATAATTGCCCCCAGCTCATATGGGTATATATTTCCCCCAGCATGTATGGATAATGCCTGTCGGGTATATTATACAAGGGAAAAATTAAAATGGATGTCTGTAGCCATTTTGTTTTTAAAGACAGTTTTTTTTCTTAAAATTTTCTCTAAGTTTAGAAATGAACGAGATTTTTTTTACAGAGTTCATTCCTGGGTGAAGTCTTTTATATTTTTTAAGAAGTGCCAGACATGAAGGAACCTAGAATGTTTTTGTGTGATAAGGCTAGAGTTAAGTGCTAAGACGTGTCATAATTAAATTTATTGGTCTGTCTTAAGTTTTTAAAACAAAAGATATTTTGTCTTTTGGGTATAGGAATAAGAGTTAATATTCTGTAATATAGATTTATATTCACAAAATATATGTTTATAATCAAGGTATATTTTATTATATTTACAGTAGGAAATATATACTCCAATAAATATTGTAGAAAGTATATAATTGGTAAATAATAAAAATTACTAAAGAATAGATTCTGTTGAGTTAACCAGAAAAGAATTTAGCTGATAGGACTCTGAGTAACCAAAAGGGAGTAGGGATATAAATTAGGTATGACAGAGACAGTGTCTAGTGACTGGGAGAAGAGAAGGTCTTTGTGTAGATTGATCTTTTGACCCGAGATAAGAATATTAAAAAGAAATGGTGGAATTAATTAAGAAGTGCAATACTGCCCTCTAGAGGATAGTAAATATTATAATTGATATATCAATAATATTGCCAGTGACGTCAAATTGGCTATAATAAGCGTCAATGTTAGTTGCAAGTCAGTCGGAGATTCCAGCATTCAGACTCACACTGCAATGCATTACACATGACCCTCTGAGAGTCGGAGATTCCAGCATTCAGACTCACACTGCAATGCATTACACATGACCCTCTGAGAGTCCAAGATTCCAACACTCAGACTCACACCACGATGCAGGCAGATCCCAAGATATGAGGCAATCAAGATTCTCACCAAATCTCTGACTCTCACCAAATCTCTAACTCACATGCATTGATTATCTGATATCGATAATCTTCACACATTCCAAAAATATTACATCAGGAATTCCAAGGCAGACTTATCAAAATCCAAATCGGACAGGTAATGTATGAAATTAAGGAATTAATGTAAATATATATATTTGTAGATATTCTTGCAACGTAGACTGAGATTTCTCAGATACGGTAAGATCCAAATTCTAAGTATTTTCTATTCTGCAGATAGAAATATGAAGAAGTGGATATAAGGATTTATTCCTAAAAGAAATGTTGTAAGATTGATACCAATATATATATTGAATTTGGAAATTACTGTGATTAAAATTAATAAGCAAGGAATTATATAACTACAAAATAAAAAGCAAAAGATTAGAAGTTTAATTCTCGAGATTAGGGGAGGATTCACTAAATACGTTTTTATTACTTATCATTAAATTAGCTCATCTTTTGTTGATCCATGTAGCATAGAGATATATATATATCTATAAGAGCTGGCTGGTTAAACATTGTTTGCTGGGAAATGCATGTTGTAATAAGCAGAAATGTTTATTAACCATTTGTGTATTAGTTACTAACTGATAAGGTAAATGATATTAATCATATATGCAGTTACTAACCGGAGATACATATATTGTGAAGCTAGTTTTTATATGCTGATGGATTGTGGTTTATAAATTTTTGTTTATGATATGAGATTTGAAACTTTTTTGTATACGTAATAAATATATATATATTTTTATCCGATTATTGATTATTGTATTTTTCAAAGCAAAACACAGACAATTAAAAGAATTCAGGATAATTTCTAAGAAATATAAACGATTGATATTTGTGTCTCGTATAAATTTCTTATGAAATAATAATCCCTGATATATTGGAGGCAACTGCCGAGGTAGGTCCAGTAAGTCCAATATAGACATATTGGAGGCTTGGCTGATGAGTCCAATATATAACGTGTTGTATTCACGTAAGAGATTATATCCGACATGCCCCCCAGCTCTCATTGATAATGCCCCCCAGCTCTCATGGATAATGCCCCCAGGTCTCATGGATAATGCCCCCCCCCCCCCGCTATCATGGATAATGCCCCCCGCTCTCATGGATATTGCCCCCCAGGTCTCAAGGATATTGCCCACCCCCAGGTCTCATGGATTGTGCCCCCAGGTCTCATGGATATGCACCAGGTCTCATGGCTATTGCCCCCAGGTCTCATGGAAATTGCCCCACAGGTCTCATGGCTATTGCCCCAGGTCTCATGGCTATTGCCCCCAGGTCTCATGGAAATTGCCCCCAAGGACTCATGCATATTGCCCCCAGGTCTCATGGATATTGCCCCCAGGTGTCATGGAAATTGCCCCCCAGGTCTCATGCATATTGCCCCCAGGTGTCATGGAAATTGCCCCAGGTCTCATTGATTGTGCCCCCAGGTCTCATGGAAATTGCCCCAGGTCTCATGGAAATTGCCACAGGTCTCATGGATATTGCCCCCCAGGTCTCATGGATATTGCCCCCAGGTCTCATGGAAATTGCCCCCAGGTCTCATGGAAATTGCCCCCAGGTCTCATGCATATTGCCCCCAGGTCTCATGGAAATTGCCTCCCAGGTCTCATGGAAATTGCCCCCAGGTCTCATGGAAATTGCCCCCCAGGTCTCATGCATATTGCCCCCAGGTCTCATGGATATTGCCCCCAGGTCTCATGGAAATTGCCCCCAGGTCTCATGGAAATTGCCCCCCAGGTCTCATGCATATTGCCCCCAGGTCTCATGGATATTGCCCCCAGGTCTCATTGAAATTGCCCCCAGGTCTCATGGAAATTGCCCCCAGGTCTCATTGATTGTGCCCCCAGGTCTCATGGATATTGCCCCCATGTCATGGATATTGTCCCCAGCTCACCTCTGCTTCTTCTGTGGCTGCTGCCGCTGCCGCACATTGTAGGCGGCTGCGAGCTTCCTGCTTCAACACCGCTGACAGGAAGTGAAGCCGAGCGGCTCCACTTCCGGTCAGCGGGCTGTTCTAACAGGATGCACGCGGCCGCCGGCAATGTGCGGCGGCGGCGTTCGGGCTCGGGCCACAGAGTTCCCGCTGTGGGAGAAGTGCGGGGACGCCGTTCCCGCTCGACTCGAGCCCTGTGTACGTGTGATGTGATGCCCGTGTGTGTGTGTGTATGCATGTGACAGTGGTCATATGACTATAGACATGATGCACTCATGTCAGGTGACTGGCAGCGATGTCATGTATGCAGGTGTGTGACAGTACGTACCGCAAAGTGATGACCAGCATCTCCTCCGGTGGTATGGCAGCCCTCATGTTGGTGTCCCTCTTGGTCAGCGGCTCGCGTACCCGCGACAACAGTTCGTCAACGGAGGGGTTGGACATCCGCATGTAATTGAAGAACTTCACGGGGTCTCTCTCTCGCAGTGGCCTGTACAGCGTCACAAAGTGTCCATGCGTGGGTCTGGCAGCGTTAATTTGATAAACCCAGGTTCGCCGCTTTCTCTTCCTCCTAAGGTACAGGTACCCCATTGCAGCAAACAGAAAGATTTGTACTGGATCCATCTTTGAAAAATGCCACCATACCCAAAATGGCTTTTTTAATTATTATTTTTTATTTATAAAGCGCCAGCATATTCCGCAGCGCTGTACAATAGGCACAGTATAGACAGGGTTATAATACAATACATTGAACAACATTTGACAAACCGTACAGGAGGAGATGAGGGCCCTATTCCCGTAGGAACTCACAATCTAGGAGGGTTGGGGTTGGAAACAGGAGGAGAGGACTGTAAGGTGAGAGTGATTGATGGTTGCGTCAGTGAGTTGGGTGGTAGGCTTCCCTAAATAGGAATGTTTTAAGGGAGCATTTGAAGGAAGAGAAGTTAGGGGAAAGTCTGACAGTACGAGGGAGAGCGTTCCAGAGAGTGGGGGCTGCGCGTGAGAAATCCTGCACTCTATCATGGGAAGAGGTGATGCGGGGAGAAGCTAGGCGCAGGTCACTGTTTGACCTTAGGGAGCGGGCTGGGGTGTATTTGGTGATTAGTGAGGACAGGTAGTGGGGAGCTGAGTTAGTGAGGATTTTGTAGGTAAGGATAAGGATTTTGAACTTAATTCTGCAGTGGATGGGGAGCCAGTGAAGGGACTCGCAGAGGGGAGCGGCAGAGACAGAGCGGCGGGTGAGGTGAATTAGCCTGGCGGAGGCGTTCAGGATGGATTGTAGGGGGGAGAGGCGGGACAGAGGGAGGCCAGATAAGAGATTATTGCAATAGTCGAGTCGGGAGATTACCAGGGCGTGTATGAGTTGTTTTGTGGTGACAGCGGTAAGAAATGGCCGAATTCTGGAAATATTACGCAGTTGGTATCGGCAGGAGGAGGAAAGAGACAGGATGTGGGGGATGAAGGAAAGAGCAGAGTCAAGTGTAACTCCAAGACAGCGAACTTGGTTTGAAGGGAGATGGTGATACCCTCCACCGTGATAGAGAAGTCAGGAGGTGGGGAGGCATTGGAGGGAGGAATAAGTAGGAGCTCCGTCTTTGACATGTTTATCTTTAGGTGGGTGGGAGGCCATCCAGGAGGAGATGCCAGATAAACAGTCACTGACTTTTGAAAGGACAGGGGGAGAGAGATCAGGGGTAGAGAGGTAGATCTGAGTGTCATCAGCGTAGAGGTGGTAATTAAAGCCAAAGCTGTTGATGATTTTGCCCAGGGAGGAGGTGTAGATGGAAAAGAGCAGAGGACCAAGGACAGAGCCTTGAGGTACACCAACAGATAGAGGCAATGAAGAGGAAGAGTTACCAGCAAAGGACACACAGAAGGACCTGTTGGATAAATAGGAGTCAACCCAAGCAAGTGCAGTGTCACCGAGACCCAGAGAGTTGAGGGTCTGTAGAAGGAGGGGGTGGTCAACAGTGTCAAAAGCAGCCGAGAGGTCAAGCAGGATGAGAATAGAATAGTGGCCGTGTTTTTAGCAGTTAGGAGGTCGTTGGTGACTTTGGTGAGGGCAGTTTCAGTTGAGTGTAGGGGACGGAAGCCAGATTGCAGGGGGTCAAGTAGGGAATTGGAGGACAGGAAGAGGGAGAGGCGGTTGAAGACTAGTTTTTCTAAGAGCTTAGAGGTAAAGGGAAGCAGGGATACAGGGCGGTAGTTGGATGGAGAGTTGGGATCGAGGGATGGTTTCTTTAGTAAAGGGGTAACTAGCGCGTGTTTGAAGGCGGATGGAAAGGAGCCAGTGGAGAGAGATAGGTTGAAGATGTGTGTGAGAGCAGGGGTGAGGGAGGAGGAGAGGGGAGGAATTAGATGTGAGGGAATGGGGTTGAGCGGGCACATGGTGAGATGTGAGGAGGACAATAAGGAATTGACTTCCTCCTCAGTGGCTGGGAGGAAGCGGCAGAGGGTGGCAGAGGGGACCTCTGGGAGTGGAGGTGGCAGATAACTATCTTGTGTTGGGATGTTGCTTCTGATAGTTAGAGTTTTACTGAGGAAGTAGTCTGCCAGGTCTTGAGCGCTGAAGGCAGCTGAGGGGGGAGGTGCAGGTGGGTAGAGGAGGGTGTTGAAGGTGGACCAGAGCCGTTTAGGGTTGGAGGACAGCATAGATATAAGAGATGAGAAGAAGGATTGTTTGGCCAAGTGGAGGGCAGAGGTGTATGACCGAAGAATAAACTTGAAGTGAACAAAATCAGCTTCAGAGCGGATTTCCTCCAGGCACGCTCTGCAGTGCGGGAGCATCTTTGCAGGTAGCGTGTCTGGAGGGTGTGCCAGGGCTGAAGCTGGCGGCGTGGGGCCTTACAGAGTCGAAGAGGAGCAAGAGTGTCTAGAGCAGAGATAAGAGTAGTGTTGTAGTAATTAGTGGCAGCATCAGGGCAGGTGAAGGATGAGGTGTGAGGGAGGTGGTGAAGTAGATTGGAGAATTGATGGGGATCCACAGCATGTAGATTTCTGCGAGTGTGTGTGCGGGGTGGGGGAGCAGGGTGTTTAGGAAGTCCAGATAGGTTGAAAGAGAGAAGGTGGTGGTCAGAGACGGGGAAGGGGTGACAGTTGAACTCAGAAATGGAGCAGAGGTTGGAAAAGACAAGGTCAATAGCGTGACCGTCGCGGTGGGTAGGGAGGAGGGAGGATTGTGTGAGTCCAAGGGAGGATGTGAGTGAAAGAAGTTTGGAGGCAGCAGGGGCGGAAGGATCATCAATGGGAATGTTGAAGTCCCCGAGAATTAGGCATGGAAGATTAGAAGACAGGAAGTGAGAAAGCCAGGTAGCAAAGTGGTCAAAGAACTGGGAGGTTGGTCCCGGTAGGCGGTAGATGACTGCTACCCTGAGGGCCAGAGGATAGAACAGGCAGATGCAGTGTGTCTCGAAGGAGGAGAAGGAGAGGGATGGGGGTGGAGGGAGATGCTGGTAGGTGCAGGTGGGAGAGAGCAGGATTCCGACCCCGCCACAATTTCTCTCACCCGGTCTGGGGGTATGGCTCAAGTGTAGACCGCCATGTGAGAGAGCAGCAACGGAGGCCTTGTCAGAGGGAGCTAGCCAGGTTTCAGTTAAAGCTAGGAGGTTGAAGGAGTTTGAAAGGAAGAGGTCATGGATTGCTGTGAGTTTGTTGCACACAGAGCGAGCGTTCCAGAGGGCGCAGGAGAAAGAGGACAGGCACTGAGGGATTATGGGAATGAGGTTGCTGGGCTTGTAGGGAGGTGATTTATGTGCGATGGAGATAGGATGAGAGGGAAGTATTGGATGTGTTGTGGGCCAGGGTTAGGGGATATGTCACCTGCATAGAGTAACAGCAGGAGGGTGAGAAAGAGAAGGTGGGAATGGGATTTGTGGGAGTGGGAGTGATTGGCAGCACGAGAGTTAGAGGGAGACCATGTTCTGAGGAAACAGAGGAGCTCATGTGAGGCCATCATGTGGGACAAGAGGAGGGAGGGAGAGATGCAGATAGTGTAGGGGTCGTTGGTAGAGGGGCAGGAGTTCCATTTAAGGAGAAAGGTAGAATTAAAGAGTAGAAGCGTGAGAGAAAGCATGATATAGATGTGTGTTTACCCAGAGTAAAAGTGGGCCTTGCAGTTCCTTCCTCCAGTCCCGCAACTGCAGGAAATCAACTCTAAAGGTCCACTTAGGATGCCACTTAACTCCAGGAAATCAACTCTAAAGGTCCACTTAGGATGCCACTTGAGGAGGTCACAAGAGCCAAGGCTCAAATGGAGCCAGTGTTAGTTGTTATATAGGGTGGACTGATTGCATTCAGGCAGTTAAAAGGTAAACAGCTGATGCTGGATGGGCTGTGTCAATAGGGCAGGACATTCACATGCTAATTAGCAAAGCAAATGGTGGAGAAAGGAGACAAAAAATAAATAAAAAGAGACCAAGGTAACGTTACAATGTGGGTGCCTGCAAATACTGGGTGATGGGGGTCCTACCAGCAAAAGTATGCAGGGGATCAGTTGGGGTGTGGGTGTCTGGATACTGGGTGATAAAGTCTTACCAGCAAAAGTATGCAGGGGATCAGTTGGGGTGTGTGTGTCTGGATACTGGGTGATAAAGTCTTACCAGCAAAAGTATGCAGGGGATCAGTTGGGGTGTGGGTGTCTGGATACTGGGTGATAAAGTCTTACCAGCAAAAGTATGCAGGGGATCAGTTGGGGTGTGGGTGTCTGGATACTGGGTGATAAAGTCTTACCAGCAAAAGTATGCAGGGGATCAGTTGGGGTGTGGGTGTCTGGATACTGGGTGATAAAGTCTTACCAGCAAAAGTATGCAGGGGATCAGTTGGGGTGTGGGTGTCTGGATACTGGGTGATAAAGTCTTACCTGATATAACCCTTCCCCTTATTTTTTCATTCATCAATTAGATTCATCAGATTTTCCTACTTTTTTAACAGCTCCGTCATGAAATACGTCCAGAATTGCGCATCGTCTGACCGCTTTCGCGTATTCCGTAAAAAAATGCGTTCGCACGCATCAACGCACTTTTTGACGGTAGACGTCGAAAATGCGTTAGTCTGACCTTAGCCTTAGACACCAAATTTTGAAAAAAATTAGACTGCCAGGGAGGTTAATGGCTCGCTATTGGTTACCATAGACGTAAGCTGTCTCTATACGTTCATTCCCCTGGAGGGAGGAATAGAGCCTATGCAGGGTGGGAGCCCGGGGCACGGCATGATGATGCGGAATCACCGAGTTTAAAAGCCAGTATGCCACACTGTCAGGTGGAGTACTGGTCAGGTGGGTAAGGACTAGGGATGAGCCGAACACCCCCGAGTTCGGTTCGTATTCGAACCCGAACTTTCCAAATGTTCGAATCCGAACTCGAACCCGAACTCGAACTCAATACAAGTCAATGGGGCTGAAAATTCAGTTTTTAGAGTGCCCTCCAAGATGGCATATATGCTAGATATTTGCCATAAAAGGTGTATGCCGGGTAGTGCCCTGGGGGACAGGAAACAAGGACAAAAAGTTAAAAAAAATATGTTTTTTCCATGAAATAAGGGTTAAGAATAAAAGCGAAAAATTCCATCAAATATCGTGCCTAGGAGGTCCCCATAACCTGCCCGTGAAGTGGCAGATTTCTAGGATGTATAGAAATATGTAAAAACCAAAAAATTACATTTCAAATGACGGTAAATGCTTTTCCTTTAATCTATCCATAAACAACTGCTTGGGGCGGCAGTCTGTATGAAAAAAGGAGACATTTTCGGACACGCAGAAAAAGTTTAGTGATTTTTTGGCTATATTATTGTGAAACTTATGCAGGCTTTGGATGAAAGTAACAATAGGTGCTTTAAAATTGGGCCTTTAGCATCGGCAACAGTGCCGTCACACACAGTAACCCCTCTGAGGATATGAATCTGATACAGGCGTCATTGGCAGTGCACCCAAATATTGTGCTTTTGGTGCCAGGCCTGCAAGTACTATCATACAGTAACCCCTCTGTAGAATTGTGGAAGAATGCAGGGGTGGACCTTGCGGTCCTATATTAAAAAGATATGCATCTGTTAAAGGTGTCAGTGTACCCAGATATTGTGCTTTTGGTGCCAGGCCAGCAAGTGCATTCATACAGTAACCCCTCTGTGGTATTGTGGAAGAATGCAGGGGTGGACCATGTGGTCCTATATTAAAAAGATATGCATCTGGTAAAGGAGTTAGTGCACCCAGATATTGTGCTTTTAGTGCCAGGCCAGCAAGTGCATTCATGCAGTAACTTTTCTGTGGTATTGTGGAAGAATGCAGGGGTGGACCATGTGGTCCTATATTAAAAAGATATGCATCTGGTAAAGGCGTTAGTGCACCCAGATATTGTGCTTTTGGTGCCAGGGCAGCAAGTGCATTAATACAGTAACCCCTCTGTGGTATTGTGTAAGAATGCAGGGGTGGACCATGTGGTCCTATATTAAAAAGATATGCATCTGGTAAAGGCATCAGTGCACCCAGATATTGTGCTTTTGGTGCCAGACTGCCAGCAAGTACTATCATACAGTAACCCCTCTGTAGTATTGTGGAAGAATGCAGGGGTGGACCTTGCAGTCCTATATTAAAAAGATATGCATCTGGTAATGGGCGTCAGTGCACCCGGATATTGTGCTTTTGGTGCCAGACTGCCAGGCCAGCAAGTACTATCATACAGTAACCCCTCTGTAGTATTGTGGATGAGTGCAGGGTTGGACCCTGCGGTTCAAAAAATTAAAATGAAATAGATGTGGCACAGGCGTCATTGCAGCCAAATATTGTGCCTTTCATGGCAGCAAGTGCATTCACACCGTAACCCTTTTGTGGTATTGTGGAAGAGTTCAGTGCTGGAGGTTTTGTGAATGCAGAAGACATCCCCGATCTATTCCATTACGTCAGCTTCAGGGGATTGATAACTGCTGATCCAGGACTGATTCATTTTTATAAATGTCAGCCGGTCTACAGAGTCGGTGGACAGACGAAATCTTTTGTCTTTGACAAAACCTCCAGCGGCACTGAACGTCCTTTCAGAAAGCACGCTAGATGAAGGGCAACCTAATAGCTGCATAGCATATTGGCTAAGTTCTGGCCAGTGATCCAATCTCAACACCCAGTAAGCCAGTGGATCATCTGCTGGAAAGGTATCCAGGTCTGCCCTTGCCCCTAGGTAGTCCTGCACCATATGGTGAAGACGCTGGCAATGGGTGCCTACATTTGACGTCCCTGGGCGTCGTGGACTAAAAAAATAAAAAAATGCATCAGTCAAGCGGCCCTGGCCTTCACCACTATTCCTCTGATCATCCGCAGCCTCAGAAGCACGTGTGTCATCACTGGTAACCTACCAGTGCCTGGAAAGGTGTTACACAAGTGTCGATTTAGAGCGTCCTCAAGTCTTTTCATCCTGTGCTCCCTCTGTGACATTTAGACGCTGTGCTTGGGGATGGTTGGGACTATATTTTTTCTTACGCTGCAGCAGCTGCGGCAACGAAATCTGACTGCGTAAATCTTCAGTTGATGGGATGCTGTCATATTGTGAGGAAGGAGCTGGTACATCTATTACTGTAGCATCATCCCTGTCAGTGGAGGTTGTAGGCAATGACATGGCAGGACATACAGTGGGCATAGAGACAGATGAGGAGGAGGAGGACCTACGCAAAGTTTTGCGCCAATGGGATGTGTGGCAGGAGGTCATATGTCGCCTCAAGCACGTGGTACCCAAGTGTCCGGTGTCTTTCCCATGCTTAAGCCTCATCTGACATAGATTACAAATAGCAACGGTGGGGTCTGCTGCACATTTCTTAAAGAACTCCCAGCAGACAGCAGAGTTCCTGCGTGTGTGCTTTGAGACAACAGCACTCTGCACCAGAGCAGCTCTGACATCTGATGCCTTGGACTGGCTAGTGCTACGGTTGTTCATAGAGGATGTTGTGCCTCGTGTTTGCTGTGCCTCCTCCTCCTCCTCCCCCTCCTCCTCACTTGATTCCTCTGTTCGATCTGGCACCCAGGTGGAGTCAGTGACCTCATCATCAATGTCATCTTCACCCCCTATCTCCTCGTCACTGGAGCCAACTTGGCAGTATGCTGCAGCTGCTGGGGCAAAATGAGTGCCAGTTATTTGTGTTTCATCACTGGCATCCCCTTCCTCTAGGTTGATTATACTCCCTTCCTCAACCTCTGAGATTGAATCACAGCACTGCACTTGCTGCGCATCCTCAAGCAGCATGTCGCTGTCATTGTAGTCAAACAATTCAGCTGACTCCTCCGTGTGTGATAGCGAGGCTACGGCAGGAGTAGCTGTGGACATGGAGGCTGCAATAGATGCTTTGGCAGCTGAGGTGGACTGTAAAGCACTACAAGCCTGGCTGGCAGAGGACTCGGAGGATGAGGATGGCCTGGTTAGCCAATCCACCAAATCCTCTGTATGTTGCTGCTGCTTAAGACGGCCAGCACCAGTTAGAAAGGGCAAGCGTGCCCCTGCAGAGGATGCACCACGTCCACCACGACCAGAGGCAGAGCCTCCCGACACAGGGGCTGCTTGCCCTCTTATCTGTGTCTGGGAGCGTCTGCCTGTCCTTTTTGTTCTTCTTTTAGACATGGTGAGTGATATATAGATTAAATATATACAGAACTCTGATTCAACTCTGGTATAAAGATTAAAGATTTACAGAATTCTGGTATAACTCAGTGAGACACCCTGATAGTTGGCAGCCAGTGACAAGACACAGATTACAATTCCCTCCTATAAATCAGTGTGACCCCCTGATGGGTGGCAGTGAGAAGCCACAGATTACAAGTCTCAGAAACCTCCTATAAACCAGTGTGACCCCCTGATGGGTGGCAGTGAGAAGCCACAGATTACAAGTCTCAGAAACCTCCTATAAATCAGTGTGACCCCCTGATGGGTGGCAGTGAGAAGCCACAGATTACAAGTCTCAGATACCTCCTATAAATCAGTGAGACCCCCTGATGGGTGGCAGTGAGAAGCCACAGATTACAAATCTCAGAAACCTCCTATAAATCAGTGTGACCCCCTGATGGGTGGCAGTGAGAAGCCACAGATTACAAATCTCAGAAACCTCCTATAAATCAGTGTTACCCCCTGATGGGTGGCAGTGAGAAGCCACAGATTACAAATCTCAGAAACCTCCTATAAATCAGTGTGACCCCCTGATGGGTGGCAGTGAGAAGCCACAGATTACAAATCTCAGAAACCTCTATAAATCAGTGAGACCCCTTGATGGGTGGCAGTGAGAAGCCACAGATTACAAATCTCAGAAACCTCCTATAAATTAGTGAGACCCCTTGATGGGTGGCAGTGAGAAGCCACAGATTACAAGTCTCAGAAACCTCCTATAAATCAGTGTGACCTCCTGATGGGTGGCAGTGAGAAGCCACAGATTACAAGTCTCAGAAACCTCCTATAATTCAGTGTGACCCCCTGATGGGTGGCAGTGAGAAGCCACAGATTACAAATCTCAGAAACCTCCTATAAATCAGTGAGACCCCCTGATGGGTGGCAGTGAGAAGCCACAGATTACAATTCGCATACATCTGCTAGTGTAAGGACAGAGGCTTTGACCCCTGTATGGTGTTGGGTGTATGGAACCCAATGGCAAGCCGAAGGAGGAGACCAGAAGGGATATGATTGATTAAGCTTTACTGAAGACAACAAAATATAAGTCCAGAATAGAATAATGTAATGTTTCTTTTGACAGAAATAAAAGTCCAGAACGGAGAGTTGTAAGGATAAATAAGTACGGTTGCAATCTTGGAAATAGTCCAGGGGGTAGAGGTATGCCGGGAGGTGGAATTGGCACCGCGATGGCAAGGCTTGAATATGGAAGCGCGAATGGAGCTGTACCGTGGTGGCAGGAACAGAAGCGGAGCTGTACGTGGCAATAGGATCGGAGCGGAGCTGTACCGTGGCAACAGGAACAGAAGGTGGAGCTGTATTGTGGCAATAGGAACCGGAGCGGAGCTGTACCCGTGAACAAGGAACCAGAAGCGGAGTTGTACGCGTGGCAACAGGAAAAGGAGCGGAGCTGTATCGTGGCAACAGGAACCGGAGCAAAGTTGTATCCGTGGCAACAGGAACCAGAGCGCGGAGTTGTACCGTGGAAATAGGAACCAGAGCGGAGTTGTACCGTGGCAACAGGAACCAGAGCGGAGTTGTACCGTGGCAACAGGAACGGAGCGGAGCTGTATCGTGGCAGCAGGAACCAGAGCGGAACTGGTACCGTGATGACCGGAACAGAAAAAGTGGAGCTGGTACCGTGGCAACAGGAACCGGAGCGAAGCTGTATCGGCAGCAGGAACGGAAGTCAGAATCCTTTTAGAGGAACACGGAGGGGAACCACTGGGTAACGTGGTATAACCACAGTATAACCTGGTTAGTGAACTGGAGAAGGCGGCAGGTTTAAATAGGGTTCATGGAATCATACGAACACCGTTCACCTGGGATTCGCAGGTGGAATAGAGATACCTGAGTGCTTGGTAGATTGATTGGTGGTATACGAGGATCTCCAGTGCAGGTGGGGTGCAGTACCTTAACTTGACCAGCAGAGGGCGCCAGAGTACCTAGGTCTTCATACTCTAGGATGGACGATCGCGCATGCGCGCCTGACTTCTGCTCAGATGGATCGCGGAGGCGGCGTGGAACACATCCTGGCTCTCCTCCCTTGAGCTGCAGGCCGGAACCAGGGAGCGACGCGCCACGATGGACCTCAGGTGAGTCTGTTAGGCGTCCCAACATGGCGGCCGCGGTCTGACCGCGGCGCAGGGCATTACAGGACCCCCCACCAAGGCGCGACCCCCGGGTGCGCTTGGTCGATGGCTTGGAAGGATAACGAATATGAAAGGCACGAACCTTTGCAGGAGCATGGACGCTGGCACTGGGTTCCCAAGATCGTTCTTCAGGACCGTATCCCTTCCAGTGTACCAGGTATTCTAACCTGCCGTAACGGAGTCTCGAATCCAGAATGCGTGATATCTCGAATTCCTCTTCTCCAGATATGGGTACAGGAGCAGGTGGTTTAGTATGCCGATCGGGGAATGGATTCTCATGCCAGGGTTTCAAGAGAGATACATGGAATACAGGATGGATCCTATAGGAAGGAGGAAGAGTTAAGCGGGCCGTCACGGAGTTAACCATTCTGAGGACCGGGAATGGACCAATGTAGCGAGGGCCCAGCTTCTTTGAAGGACAATCCAAACGGAGATGAGCCGTGGATTGTAACACCTTGTCTCCGGGTGCATACACAGGAGCTTCCTTGCGACCACGATCAGCATATTTCTTTTGGTTCTGTTGGGCCAGTCGCAACTGGTGGCGTAACGTTCGTAGTTGACCACGTAGGATTCTCAAGCGGGTTGATACTTCTGGAACTGGGGTGTTGAGCGGCATCTCCGGAAGAGTGCTAGGATGATAACCGTAATTGGCAAAGAAAGGTGAAAAGCGAGTTGATGAGTGTACCTGATTATTGTACGCAAATTCGGCAGTCGGGATGACGTCCAGCCAGTCGTCTTGGAGATGCGTGGTGAAGCAACGAAGGTATTGTTCCAGCGTCTGATTTGTCCGCTCAGTCTGGCCGTTGCTCTGTGGATGAAAGGCTGAAGAAAGACACCTGGCAATTTTTAAGCTACGACACATTTGGGACCAAAAACGGGAAGTAAACTGAGATCCTCTGTCTGTGACAATAGAACGAGGAGTACCATGGAGGCGGAAGATTTCCTTGATGATCAAGGTGGCTGTTTCAGCTGCTGTGGGTAGACCTACTGCTGGTATGAAATGGGCCATCTTGGTACAGCGATCTACCACTACCAGGATGGTGGTGTAGCGATGTGAAGGGGGAAGATCTACTATAAAGTCCATCGAAATATCTTTCCACGGATGCATCGGTGGAGCCAGAGGCTGGAGAAGACCAGCAGGACGGGTGCGGGGTTGTTTGTTGCGTGCACAAACAGAACAAGAGGTCACAAAGGTGATGATGTCCTTCTTCACGGATGGCCACCAGAAGTGTCGATGTACGGCATCTATGGTTTTCTTGTTGCCACCATGTCCAGCAGCCGGGATGTCGTGGGAGTGTTGCAATACCTGTAGACGAACCTCCGGAGGAACATATATTTGTTCGTCATGATAGAAAAGACCATCGTTGGGTGTGAGCCCCTGAACGTCAGTCGGTGGTTGAAGACTATATTTCTTTATATTTTCTATTAAGGATCCTTGTGAGGCACAGAAGAATTCGTCAGGCAGGATAGAGTCGGGTTGAGTGGTGGAAGGAAAGGCGTCTGAATCGTACCGGCGGGAAAGCGCATCTGCCTTACCATTTCTTACTCCAGGTCTGTAGGTAATTTGCAACAGGAAGCGGGCGAAGAATAACGCCCATCTGGCTTGTCGAGGTTGCAATCTTTTGGCGGTGCGGAGATATTCCAAATTGCGGTGGTCCGTGTAGACGACCACGGGATGTTTTGCCCCTTCGAGAAGGTGTCTCCATTCCTCGAGGGCACTCTTGATCGCCAGGAGCTCTTTCTCACCTATACTGTAATTCTTTTCGGCTGGGGAAAGACGTCTGGAATAAAAGGCCACGGGATGCATAAGGTTCTTTACTCCCGATTTCTGGGAGAGAATTGCTCCTAGGGCGATATCGGAGGCATCCGTCTCCAGAGAATATGGTATATCGATGTCAGGTTGTTTCAGGATGGGGGCTTGGGTGAAGCTTTCTTTCAGCTTGTCGAAGGCCTGCTGAGCTTCTTCAGTCCAGCAGAATTTTACATCTTTTTTGGTCAGAGAAGTAATGGGTGCGGTGAGATGAGAGAAGGACCGAATGAAGCGACGGTAAAAGTTGGCGAATCTCATGAATTGCTGAACCATCTTTTTATCTCTGGGTGTCGGCCAGTCTAGGATCGCCTTAATCTTGGCTTTGTCCATTTCAACATGTCCTGGTGATAGGACATATCCCAGGAATTCTATAGAGGATTGTTCAAAAGTGCTTTTCTCGATTTTGCCATATAGCTTATGTTGACGAAGACGAGATAACACAAGACGGACGTGCTGTTCATGTTCTTGGATGGTTCGAGAGTATACCAAGAGATTGTCGAGGTAGACCACAAGGAAGGTATCCAGAATGTCACGGAAGATATCGTTGAGAAAATGCTGGAAGGCGGCTGCAGCATTGCATAACCCAAATGGCATGACGAGATACTCGAAGTGACCGTATCGGGATCAGAAGGCGGTCTTCCACTCGTCTCCTTCTCTCATGCGGACCAAGTTATACGCTCCGCGAAGATCAATCTTGGTAAAAATACACGCATCCTTCACCCTATCGAGTAGTTCAGGAATCAATGGGAGCGGGTAGCGATTTCGTACTGTGATCGCATTTAATGCTCTATAGTCAACGCAAGGGCGGAGACCTCCGTCTCTTTTCCCAACGAAGAAGATACCCGCTCCAGCAGGAGATGTAGAGTGACGGATGAATCCCTTTGTAAGACTGTCTTCGATGTAGTCCTTCAGAGACTGTGATTCGGGAACAGACAGGTTAAAGATACGTCCATGGGGTATAGGTGCTCCTGGAAGGAGGTCAATAGGACAGTCGTACTCTCTGTGTGGAGGAAGTGTATCGACCCCTTTTTTCTCAAAGACGTCTTGAAATTCTGAGTACTTAGGTGGTAGCGTGGAAGATGGATAGGTGGAAAAAGCGACCTTCTCGGACTTGGAGCCATTCATGCAGTGGACTCGACAGTGACAGGAGGGGAAGGACACGGTATTGGAAGACCAATCAATATACGGGTTATGGGTGCGGAGCCAAGGAAGTCCCAGAACTATGGGAAATAATGGGGAAGGAACAATGTCCCACTGAAGATTTTCTTGGTGCTTGGTTCCAATTAGGAGTTTCAAGAGGGTGGTTTCGTGGGTAACTGGACCGGTGCGTAGGGTGCTTCCATCCACCATATGCAGAGGTACGGGTTTCCTTTTTAGTTGAGTAGGAACAGCCAAGGAGGTAGCAAGGGATAGATCAAAGAAGCTGTTACTGGCTCCGGAGTCGATGATGGTGTTCAAATCGACACTTCTATCTCCCCACTGCAAGGTGACAGGAATGGATAGGTGAGTAGAAGCAGAGCCGACCACACTTTGAAGAGAGGCCATAGTTGGATGGTTCTTACCTCTTTCAGAGGGACGTGGTGGTCGTGTAGGGCAGCCAAGCAAAAGATGACCTGGTTGGCCGCAATATAGGCAGAGATTCTGGCTGCGACGTCTATCACGCTCAGAGGGCGACAGCGGACCTTTGGTAGTACCAATCTCCATGGGTTCGGGATTTGAAAAGGAGGAGGTCGGTCGTGGAGAAGACACAGGAGAAGGTTCGTGTCTTCGAGGAGAGGTGAAAGGAACATTAGAGAGTCTCTCTTGACGTCGTTCTCTGAAGCGTTGGTCCAAGACCAGAGACTGGGTAATCAAGGCCTCCAAGGAAGTAGGTACTCCTATACGAGCCAATTCATCTTTCAATTGTTCGGAGAGACCATGACGAAAGTGATCTTTAAGGCCCACATCATTCAGGCCTGTATCGGCTGCCACTGCCCGGAACTCAGAGATGTAATCCTCCACCGGTCGTCTTCCTTGTTTTAGATGTCGGATGGTGGTTAGTGCCGCGGAAGAACTTAGAGGGTCATCATAGATAGGATTCATAGCTCGGACGAAGGAACTCCAGGAAGTCAATAGGGGGCTTCCTTCACGTAGTAATTGGAAGGCCCAGTCCTGTGGAGGTCCAGACAATAAGGAGATGGCTGACCTCACCTTCACAGAGTCTGATCCATAGGTACGTGGACAAAGTGAAAACATGAGCTCACAGGCGGTGATAAACGTTCGATACTTTGTACGATCACCGGCAAACCGTTCAGGCATGTTGACTCTGGGCTCGGGAGCGGGTAGATCCACCTGCTGTATCACAGAGCCAGATGGTGATGGAGGTAATGCAGTATTTTCAGCCCGGCTTCTATCCTTGTGTAATAAAGTTTCTTGGCCGATTTGTAAGTTCTGTACCACCTTGGTTAGTGCTGACACTTGCTCTGCAAGTACAGCAAGGATTTGGTTCGAGCTTGCGGGTTCCATGTTTTACAACCAGGTTATTCTGTAAGGACAGAGGCTTTGACCCCTGTATGGTGTTGGGTGTATGGAACCCAATGGCAAGCCGAAGGAGGAGACCAGAAGGGATATGATTGATTAAGCTTTACTGATGACAACAAAATATAAGTCCAGAATAGAATAATGTAATGTTTCTTTTGACAGAAATAAAAGTCCAGAACGGAGAGTTGTAAGGATAAATAAGTACGGTTGCAATCTTGGAAATAGTCCAGGGGGTAGAGGTATGCCGGGAGATGGAATTGGCACCGCGATGGCAAGCTTGAATATGGAAGCGGAATGGAGCTGTACCGTGGTGGCAGGAACAGAAGCGGAGCTGTACCGTGGCAATAGGAATCGGAGCGGAGCTGTACCGTGGCAACAGGAACAGAAGTGGAGCTGTATTGTGGCAATAGGAACCGGAGCGGAGCTGTACCGTGGCAACAGGAACCAGAGCGGAGTTGTACCGTGGCAACAGGAACAGGAGCGGAGCTGTACCGTGGCAACAGGAACCGGAGCGGAGTTGTACCGTGGCAACAGGAACCAGAGCGGAGTTGTACCGTGGAAATAGGAACCAGAGCGGAGTTGTACCGTGGCAACAGGAACCAGAGCGGAGTTGTACCGTGGCAACAGGAACCAGAGCGGAGTTGTACCGTGGCAACAGGAACCGGAGCGGAGCTGTATCGTGGCAGCAGGAACCAGAGCGGAACTGGTACCGTGATGACCGGAACAGAAGTGGAGCTGGTACCGTGGCAACAGGAACCGGAGGCGAAGCTGTATCGGCAGCAGGAACGGAAGTCAGAATCCTTTTAGAGGAACACGGAGGGGAACCACTGGGTAACATGGTATAACCACAGTATAACCTGGTTAGTGAACTGGAGAAGGCGGCAGGTTTAAATAGGGTTCATGGAATCATACGAACACCATTCACCTGGGATTCGCAGGTGGAATAGAGATACCTGAGTGCTTGGTAGATTGATTGGTGGTATACGAGGATCTCCAGTGCAGGTGGTGTGCAGTACCTTAACTTGACCAGCAGAGGGCGCCAGAGTACCTAGGTCTTCATACTCTAGGATGGACGATCGCGCATGCGCACCTGACTTCTGCTCAGATGGATCGCGGAGGCGGCGTGGAACACATCCTGGCTCTCCTCCCTTGAGCTGCAGGCCGGAACCAGGGAGCGCCGCGCCACGAGGGACCTCAGGTGAGTCTGTTAGGCGTCCCAACATGGCGGCCGCGGTCTGACCGCGGCGCGGGGCATTACAGCTAGAAGTATGTGGGACCCCTGATGGGTGGCAGTGAGAAGACACAAATTACAATTCGAATAAATCTGCTAGAAGTATGTGGGACCCCCTGATGGGTGGCAGTGAGAAGCCACAGATTACAGGTCTCAGAAACCTCCTATAAATCAGTGAGACCCCCTGATGTAATCTGTGGCTTCTCACTGCCACCCATCAGGGGGTCTCACTGATTTATAGGTGGTTTCTGAGACTTGTAATCTGTGGCTTCTCACTGCCACCCAAGTCTCAGAAACCACCTATAAATCAGTGAGACCCCCTGATGGGTGGCAGTGAGAAGCCACAGATTACAAGTCTCAGAAACCTCCTATAAATCAGTGAGACCCCCTGATGGGTGGCAGTGAGAAGCCACAGATTACAAATCTCAGAAACCTCCTATAAATCAGTGAGACCCCCTGATGGGTGGCAGTGAGAAGCCACAGATTACAAGTCTCAGAAACCTCCTATAAATCAGTGTGACCCCCTGATGGGTGGCAGTGAGAAGCCACAGATTACAAGTCTCAGAAACCTCCTATAAATCAGTGTGACCACCTGATAGCTGGCAGTGAGAAGACACAGATTACAAGTCTCAGAAACCTCCTATAAATCAGTGTGACCCCCTGATAGCTGGCAGTGAGAAGACACAGATTACAAATCTCAGAAACCTCCTATAATTCAGTGAGACCCCTTGATGGGTGGCAGTGAGAAGCACAGATTACAAGTTTCAGAAACCTATAAATCAGTGAGACCCCCTAATGGGTGGCAGTGAGAAGCCACAGATTACAAGTCTCAGAAACCTCCTATAAATCAGTGTGACCCCCTGATGGGTGGCAGTGAGAAGCCACAGATTACAAGTCTCAGAAACCTCCTATAAATCAGTGTGACCCCCTGATAGCTGGCAGTGAGAAGACACAGATTACAAGTCTCAGAAACCTCCTATAAATCAGTGTGACCCCCTGATAGCTGGCAGTGAGAAGACACAGATTACAAATCTCAGAAACCTCCTATAATTCAGTGAGACCCCTTGATGGGTGGCAGTGAGAAGCCACAGATTACAAGTCTCAGAAACCTCCTATAAATCAGTGAGACCCCTGATGGGTGGCCGTGAGAAGCCACAGATTACAAGTCTCAGAAACCTCCTATAAATCAGTGTGACCCCCTGATGGGTGGCAGTGAGAAGCCACAGATTACAAGTCTTAGAAACCTCCTATAAATCAGTAAGACCCCTTGATGGGTGGCAGTGAGAAGCCACAGATTACAAGTCTCAGAAACCTCCTATAATTCAGAGTGACCCCCTGATGGGTGGCAGTGAGAAGCCACAGATTACAACTCTCAGAAACCTCCTATAATTCAGAGTGACCCCCTGATGGGTGGCAGTGAGAAGCCACAGATTACAAGTCTCAGAAACCTCCTATAAATCAGTGAGACCCCTGATGGGTGGCAGTGAGAAGCCACAGATTACAATTCGCATAAATCTGCTAGAAGTATGTGGGACCCCCTGATGGGTGGCAGTGAAAAGACACAAATTACAATTCGCATAAATCTGCTAGAAGTATGTGGGACCCCCTGATGGGTGGCAGTGAGAAGCCACAGATTACAGGTCTCAGAAACCTCCTATAAATCAGTGTGACCCCCTGATGGGTGGCAGTGAGAAGCCACAGATTACAAGTCTCAGAAACCTCCTATAAATCAGTGAGACCCCCTGATGTAATCTGTGGCTTCTCACTGCCACCCATCAGGGGGTCTCACTGATTTATAGGTGGTTTCTGAGACTTGTAATCTGTGGCTTCTCACTGCCACCCAAGTCTCAGAAACCACCTATAAATCAGTGAGACCCCCTGATGGGTGGCAGTGAGAAGCCACAGATTACAAGTCTCAGAAACCTCCTATAAATCAGTGAGACCCCTTGATGGGTGGCAGTGAGAAGCCACAGATTACAAGTCTCAGAAACCTCCTATAAATCAGTGTGACCCCCTGATGGGTGGCAGTGAGAAGCCACAGATTACAAATCTCAGAAACCTCCTATAAATCAGTGAGACCCCCTGATGGGTGGCAGTGAGAAGCCACAGATTACAAATCTCAGAAACCTCCTATAAATCAGTGAGACCCCTTGATGGATGGCAGTGAGAAGCCACAGATTACAAGTCTCAGAAACCTCCTATAAATCAGTGTGACCCCCTGATGGGTGGCAGTGAGAAGCCACAGATTACAAGTCTCAGAAACCTCCTATAAATCAGTGTGACCCCCTGATAGCTGGCAGTGAGAAGACACAGATTACAAGTCTCAGAAACCTCCTATAAATCAGTGTGACCCCCTGATAGCTGGCAGTGAGAAGACACAGATTACAAATCTCAGAAACCTCCTATAATTCAGTGAGACCCCTTGATGGGTGGCAGTGAGAAGCCACAGATTACAAGTTTCAGAAACCTATAAATCAGTGAGACCCCCTAATGGGTGGCAGTGAGAAGCCACAGATTACAAGTCTCAGAAACCTCCTATAAATCAGTGTGACCCCCTGATGGGTGGCAGTGAGAAGCCACAGATTACAAGTCTCAGAAACCTCCTATAAATCAGTGTGACCCCCTGATAGCTGGCAGTGAGAAGACACAGATTACAAGTCTCAGAAACCTCCTATAAATCAGTGTGACCCCGATAGCTGGCAGTGAGAAGACACAGATTACAAATCTCAGAAACCTCCTATAATTCAGTGAGACCCCTTGATGGGTGGCAGTGAGAAGCCACAGATTACAAGTTTCAGAAACCTATAAATCAGTGAGACCCCCTAATGGGTGGCAGCGAGAAGCAATGTTTTGTAGAAATTAGTGACCCCCAAAATACTGCGTGGTACTGGCTGTGTGACAAGACACAGATCACCTCAATTCCCAAATATTTTGTAGAAATTTGTGACCCCCAAAATACTGCGTGGCACTGGCTGTGTGACAAGACACAGATCACCTCAATTCCCAAATGTTTTGTAGAAATTTGTGACCCCCCAAAATACTTGCTGGCAGTGACAAGACACAGAAGGTCCCCTCAATTCCCAAATGTTTTGTAGAAATTAGTGACCCCCAAAATACTGCGTGGTACTGGCTGTGTGACAAGACACAGAAGATCACCTCAATTCCCAAATGTTTTGTAGAAATTTGTGACCCCAAAATACTTGCTGGCAGTGACAAAACACACATCACCTAAATTCACAGATATTTGGTAGAAATGAGACCCCCCCAGTAGCGTGGCAGACCGGCAGTAAGAACACACAACAGCAATCTCCTATGAAATCTCCTCTCAAATGTGTGCAGAAGCACTGCATGGAAACCTATATATATAGTGTGCTGCGGGACTTAGCTCTGTGAGCCCATGATTGGGCAAAATTTGCCCAATCAGGACTCTGAGCCGTGATTGGCATACTGTTGAACCTGTCTTGCACCAGACCTGTGGTCAGGTGCAAGGCTGCAGCCAATTACAAGCTTCAGCCCAGTGGGAAAGTGCATTGTGGTCCATTGTGGTGCATTGTGGGCGAACATGCGCCGAACACCCGGAAATGTTCGGAGTTCGCGAACCGAACGAACAGGCTAAGTTCGGTCCGAACTCCGAACCGAACAGCTCATCCCTAGTAAGGACCTCAGGGCGGTCTGGATGATTTTCTCGATATCTTTATCCTCTTTTTCAATCTCAGGAATCTGTTTCTCTTCAGTAACAGTTCTTCAATTGCTACTAGTATCCCCCCTTGTAGAAGAGCTGTGCCTTATCCGTTCCCTCTAGAGTGTCGCCAGCGTTCTCCATTTTTCACTGGGGTTTGAGACGGGCAACTCTATTAGTTCAACCCCCCTTTGTAGCCCGGACTTGAGCTTGGTCGAGACTGGTGGGCCGGGATTCAGGCTTACAGCTCATCTGCAATGGGTCATATGTATCCAGGGCACTCATTCAGCGAAGTTGACTGTAGTTGGGGTAGAGAGTAATACTTGGAACGGTCTGTCCCATCTCGGTGTAGCCCGTGTCTTTCTTTTGATTATCTTAATCCATACTTAATGACCAGGCATCAGCAGACTGTTGTAACCAGTATCCTGATCTGTTAGAGAATTGGGGGACAAAACTTTTCAGACATTAGTATCCTTCTCATGTACATAGCTAGGTCACACTCTGTCTGTGGTTTGGTCACTAACTAGAAAATCCTATACAAAATACACGTTTTCTTAAAAATAACAATCTGCAATGACAGATACCGTTTTCATACTATGCATCATAAACCAAACTAAACAGCATCTATAATGCTATTGCAGGAGGTAAATAAACTCGCTCTATCTAAAATTGCATAGAGCTGTACATTTCTAATTCGCTGTCGCCCCCCCCCCCTTACTGGAGTTGCTGCTCCCGCTGCCCCTCCTTCTCCTAATCTCTACGGCCAAAAGTCCAAGGCTAACAAACTTGTACTTTTTTTTATTTCCTTTTTTTAGTTTCATCTTCTGGTCTAAATCCCGCTTCCTTTCCACCAAATAAAAACATAACACAATAGAATACAGGATACTTTAAATCTAACTTGTATCCTGTATTAAGGGGTATTAACAGATCTTCCAAGCGATTCAAACCTGGTGCAAAACTAGGTGGTCTGGAAGATCACTGTACAATTCTGCAGGAAAAAATACCCTTTTTTATATTATGGTACTGTAAATAAAATTAGTAACCATCAGAATAAAAAAAAAACTTTTTCAGCATCTACAAAGCGCCAACGGGCTCCGTGGTGCTGCACAAAAATCGAAATATCCAAAATTGTGACAGTCCTTTAGCAAAAAACCTCTTTACTCTGTCATGCAGGGCAAAGCTGATATAAATTTAAAGGCAGGGCATTCACATTATAGACATACATTTGTTTCTTCAAGAATAACAATTCTGCATACAGATGTCTATACTTTACATTTAATATACACTAAAATAAACTGTCTTCGTGCAATACACACAGAGGGTTAAGTTTTGTTACAGAACGCTCTGTTATCAGGTTCAGGCTAAAAGAATGCACTCCCCCGCACCCCTTTACAGAGACCGTGTGGACTGTGAAGATAGTGAAAACTGTGACGACTGAAAATCCTACTATTCTCAGCCAAAGCTTGCAATGCATGCTAAATTTAGATATCCAGGGAAAAAGTTTGAATCCCTGTATGGGAACCAGGGGTTTGCAAATGTCCCTGGTCACACTACACGCACACTCGCACAATTACAATGTATACACATTTAGACACAATATACAGTCACACCAGGAAATCTTGGCAATCACACACTAGGGGCACACACTGTAAATGTAGACACATGGTACGTCCTGCGGTCTTTTGAGCGCTGGAAGCGATCGGATCGCTTCCAGCAGCTCAAACGCCATTGCAGGCTGCCTGGGAGTCCAGGCATCCATGCAATGGCGTTTAGAAGTGCCGGGGCACCTTGTGATCGCTCCCCGGGAGCGATCAACATCTGGTTTCACCGGAGAGGTGCCCGGCACTTCTAGAGAGTGCTGGAAGCGATCAGATCGCTTCCAGCAGCTCCAGGGCCATTGCACGCTGCCTGGGAGTCCAGGCATCCGTGCAATGGCGGACAGAAGTGCCGGGGCCCCTTGTGATCGCTCCCCGGGAGCGATCAAGATCCGGTTTCACCGGAAAGGTGCCCAGCACTTCTACAAAGCGCTGGAAGCGATCGGTATCGCTTCCAGCTGCTCTGAGTATATTGCAGGGATGCCTCGACATCGAGGCATCCTTGCAATATGTTTACCTGCCGCCGGTCCGCTCAGTGATCGCTCCCCCCGAGCGATCACTTCCGGTAGCGGCAGGAAGTACTGAGTGCCACGAGGTATTGTGGCACTCAGTACAAAAAAGATCACATAAGTGATCAGGTGCTCTGCTGGGTGCCTCGAGGGATCAAGGCACCCAGCAGACTAAAATAAAGTGTAAAAAAGTGTAAAAAAAATAAATAAATGAATAAAAATGAATAAAATAAAATAAATGTGACAGCCAAGGTGGCGCTGCCCTTCTAAGGGCAGGGTCATCTTGGGGCTGTGTGGGATGTTCCTAGCCTGCCTCATCAGAGAGGCAGGCTAGCAACATCCAATCAGAAGTAAGAAAAAATAAAAATAAAATTTCTAATTTGTCAGGTCAGGTCAATATTTTGTAAATATTGGCTCTGACCTCTGTGATTCTCCCTCCCTCTCCTCACTTGTGTTTTGGTGAGCGAGAGAGAGAGATCAGATTTGACAGGTTAGAGATTTTAGGTAGATTTAGTGAGATTAGAAAAATTGAGGCAGATTTAGAGAGATTTTAGGGAGATTTAGAACAATTGAGGCAGGTTTAGAGGGATTTAGAGAGATTTAGGTGTTTATTTGTATTTTCTTGTGAAATCCAACGGTTGTTCTAAGAACCAATAATCCGCTTATATATATAATAATTATAAAATGTTATAATCTATTATATATAATGTGTAGCGCTCACTCCCGGAGGAGCCGCTGAAATTGAACCATGGGTCAGTCTCCCCGCACTAGGGAATAAATATACTCCGGCACCGTTGTGGATTTTATAAATTATATAGTTTACTAGAATGAATGGCATATAATAGATAACACGGTGTTCGTAGATATATTTACAGTATTTCGTATTTCGGGAAACGCGCAGCGGAAAAAGAAATACGAGGCTTCGTATTTCGGGAAAACGCGCATCGGAACAGAAAATATAATGCTTCGAAATTCGAGAGACGCGCAGCGGAGACAGAAAAATACAATGCTTCGTAATTCGAGAAACGCGTATCGAAAAAAAAAAATAAGAAACAAATCTTTAATCCCTTTCGGAGATTAGGAAGTGAGTCCCGCACAGGTTAAGTCCCGGAATGTAAATGTGTGTGTGTATTGTGGTACCCGGGTACTATTCAACTGGCCAGTGAATTGCTTAAAAGGTGTCTTCGACTAGTCAAGTTGGGGCCCTGTGGGTTTTAGAAACAACAGCACCGTGCTTTCGTTAATCACAAACGGCCTTGGAGGCCTCTCACCCATCCGCCAGATTCTTAAGGCTCCGCTGACCCAGGACGTCTCTCCGTTCGACTTTTGACTGGGGTGCCGGCTACTGGATCCGATGTCTGGCTCTCTCTGCTCCGGCCGTGACTTGTCCAGTTTACCGCCTGCTCTCCCAATCCGATCGACCTGCGGTACGCCTAACTCGGGGTCCTCTGGCTTCCTCAATAGCAGCTTGGGTAAGATGGTGGATCGCTGGGTCTCCCTCTTATAAGGCTGAACAACCTGATCTGGGACTCTGATAGGCCGCAGCTGCGCTCTGGCCTAGTCACTCTTGCGTTCTGCAGCACTGCGTCTCGTCTCACTCACTACCTGGCGCGCTCTGCCAGCTATCTCCACGAGGCTCAGGATGTAACGCTGTCTGTCCCACCCACTTCTTGTGTCCGCCCGCAAAGCATGCCGGGAAATGTAGTCTCAATGCAAAGTTCAGTGTCTCTCATCACGCTTGTCTCCCTCCGGTGGCCAAAAATAGGTACTGCCACGACAAGGATTTAAACACAGTGCTACACTCTCCCCCTCCTAGAACTCTTGGGTCTCTCCAAGGAGGTACAACAGTTGCATTACATTTCAACACAGTTTAGATAACATATACAGGTTCAGCAGCAAACATACAGTGGGTTAGACACACTTCTTCAAGTTGACTCATGCTTTGGGCTACCTCAGCTAACATAGCAGACACTTCGGGCAACCTTTGCACTGTGGTGACGGCCTCTTCAGTGCTATGTCCTGGTGAGTCGTAGGTGAGTCGCTGGGGCGGTCGAACAGAGGGTTTTGGTTCTGGATCAATCAGTTCCCCTTCAGGTGGAAGTACTATAGGTGCTGGCTCAGTCCTTCTTTCTGCCACTGGAGCAGACATCTCTTCGGAGTATGATCCCTCCAGTGAAGGTATAGAACTGTAGTCATAAGATTCGGCTTCAGGAGCTATAGGGATTCCAACAGTCTCAGGAACTTCTAGCTGAAATTCAAGAGCTTCAGGGATTTCTAACTGAATTTCAGGAGCTACAGGCCTCAAATTACTTTCCCACCGTTCAGGAACTGAGACAACCTCTTCAGGCTCCGGTGAACGCATCCAGTCCAGACAGAAACTCTCTTCCTCACTGTCCCTTTCGCTCTCTTCCACAACCCGGGTCTGCTGAGACCGAGTAACAGGAGGCAAACGTGGAGCAGGCGGATTCTGCAGAGAAAGTTCGTCCCCAACTGGTATCCTCACAGCCTCTCTCAAAGGTAACAAATGATTCCGGTGCCAGTTCTTAAGAGGCCCAGCCTTCCCATCCGGCCGGATTTGATACACCGGCAGACCCGGGAGTTGCTTGCAGGCAATGTATACTTGAGAACTCCATCTATCCGCCAACTTTTGCCTCGCAGCAGCACCCAAGTTCTTCAACAAAACCCTATCACCGGGTTGCAGATCTTGTATCCGAACTTTTAAGTCATAGTTCCTTTTGTTCCTCTGCTCCCTGTTTCCTGAGGTCAAACGGGCCTGTTCAAACGCAGAGGCCAGGTTCTTTCGAAGTCGATCCACGTAATTTCTATGGGAAGCTACCAACGTCTGGTCTAAAGATAACCCAAACGCCAAATCAACTGGCAGTCGAGCTTCTCTTCCGAACATAAGACAGTACGGTGAGTATCCAGTGGCATCACTCCCCGTACTGTTATATGCATGCACCAGAGTAGCTATATGGCGACTCCAACTCTGCTTCTCTATGTTTGACAATGTCCCCAGCATATTTAGCAGCGTGCGATTAAACCTTTCAGGCTGAGCATCACCTTAAGGGTGATATGGTGTAGTTCGGGTCTTTTGGATTCCCAATAGTTCCAATAATTGTCCAACAAGTCGGCTTTCAAAGTCTCTACCCTGATCAGAGTGTATTCTCCTTGATAGAAAGCACCTTCACATTGACTAGTCCATTCGCCCTGTATGGACTCTCGAGCTTTCCTTGGTCCTGGAGCGGACGGGTTTCGGTCAGAGGCCTTGCAGCCTTCTTCGGTACTTTCCTTCTGTAGGAGTTTGTTCAGTGGTTGAGCTATTTTCGCGAATCCTCCTACAAATCTTCGATAATATGAACAGAACCCCAAGAAAGATCTAAGTTCAGTGACGTTTAGAGGTCTAGGCCAGGAAGCTACGGCCTCCAACTTCCGAGGATCTGTCGAAACACCTTCTGCTGAGACCACATGTCCCAGATATGTAACGGACGGCAGACAGAATTGGCATTTCTCCAGAGACAGTTTCAATCCCTCTTCATGGAGCCTCTTCAAAACCTTCTCCAAACGTTGCTCGTGTTCTTCCAGAGTCTTCCCGAACACTATTATGTCATCCAGGTACACTAACACTTCGATCAGATTCATCTCCCCGACTGTCTTCTCCATTAACCGTTGGAACGTGGCTGGAGCCCCCGTAAGGCCTTTAGGCATTCGGTTGAATTCAAAGAACCCCAGTGGACAGATGAACGCAGTTTTCTCTTTGTCTTCGGGATGCATTGGTATCTGGTGATACCCGCTTCGTAGGTCTAGTACACTAAACCATTTTGCTCCAGACAAACACTGTAAGGCATCTTCTATCCGAGGAGTAGCATATTGGTCTGGGATGGTTCTCCGATTCAGCGTGCGATAGTCTATGCATAGGCGGACAGAACCATTCTTCTTCCAGACCATCACTATTGGAGATGCGTATGGGCTCCTGGACTCTTGAATCACCTTGGTTCTTTGCAAATCATTCAGCTGTTCTCGCAGATCATCCAAGTCTCCCAGCGGAACTCGCCTTGACCTTTCACGAAACGGCTTGTCTTCTTGTAATCGAATGCGGTGCTCAGTACTTTTAGCTAGGCCTACGTCGAACTCATCTTTCGAGAACAATTCTCTCCACTTTAGAACTTGAGACTGAAGATGTTTCTTCCAATCGGATGAAATGGGAGCGTCCTTGGGGTAGAATCTTTCATCTGGAATCTCTTTATCCACTCCCCCTCCTAAATCGGTAGGAGAGAGGGGCGTAGCGGACGCTACTTGCCCAATAGGCATTCGTGCTTTAAAGACTACTGGAGAATCAGACACATTGCACACGCTGACTGAGACTCTTCCTCGTGTTCTTTTCAGAGCTTTAGTGGAGATTATTTCAGGGATTACTTCGACTCCGGTTTCACTCCCATGATTAAAATCGGTTTCCAGCACCACATAGGGGCCTGGTTGCGATCAGTTCAACTTGACTGAAGCCCGGAAGCTCGCCACTTCTCCAGCTTGTAGAACCTTCTCTGTTCCTTCTAATCTCCATAGGCGCCCCACTTTGGCAGGTGCCTTCTGTTCTTCGACCATCCTCTGATAGACTGGACGTAACATTGGGTGTACTCCTTGGGTAGAACCTTCTTCCAATACGATAGGTGTCAGGAGACGCCGCACCAAATCAGTGTTCGTCCCCACTATCATGGAACTTCTGTTGGCACCTGAGGGTCGAGGACACACAATGGCCAATGCATCACAGCCTCCGGACTGTCCGATGACTTCGGATCCGATCTCCAACTTCACCTGTAGATACCCATCATAAGGGAGTTTCTCAGTTCCGATACCCCAGATTTCCAGATCCTTCAATTTCTGTAGAGGAATGTGCATCAAGTGTTTCTCGTAGAAGTCTCGGTAGATCAATGTCACCTGAGCCCCTGAATCCAACAGGGCTTTAGTGTAGACTCCCTCCACTTGGATTGGCACAATAGGAGAAGGACCTATCAGTTGATCAGGAAACTTGGCGGCGGTATCCGGACACTTAGACCCAGTTTGCTGTACCCTGGCCTTTTTCTTGGCCTGTGTAGGCTTTGGGTGTGCATTGCCTCCCCATGACGTAGGTCCGGATGCTAAGGGAGTGACTCTTTCAGTCCTGGCAGGTTCAGCAGTTGGCCCTACTTTGGGCCCTCTCGTCCTCTTAGTCCTGGCTTGATTTTTGGAGCGGGTTTCAACCTTCGGGCACCTAGGTGGCTCCTTCACTTGTGCCCTCTGGCGTTTCCCGCCGGTGAGGTAGATAACAGTCCTTCTAAGGCTTTTAACAGCTCCTCAACTCTATTCCCTTCAGGCTTTCGGCCTTTGCATTGTGCGCGGAAGTGGCCCATTTCTCCACAACCGAAACATCTCTTCTTAGAAAGTGGAGACGCAGTCGCCTGCTGTGATTCGGTTAAAGGACCTTGGCTAGACGCCACAGCAACTCCGGTTGTCTGCATGCCTGTTAGGAACTTCTGCATCTCTGCCTGCATCTCTGTCACCTTCATCAATACTCGGCACAGTTCCGCGTGCGCCTGTTGCAATTCAGCTTGAGCTTCTTGTACTTTCTTAACAGTTTTGTGCAACTCACCACGTTCAGAGAGGTTTAATTCTTTGGCAGCCCTCTCTGTGGATTTAAAAGTAATCAGATGCTCTTGCTCGTCCCCGTCGGATCCGTAAGTATCCAGTGAGTCGCTTTCAGGCTGCAAACCGTCGTTATGCCTCACAGGTTGGGCGTAAGCTCTTTCCCCTCGCCTGAAGGATTTTTCTTCCAGCAAAGTCTCCTCCTCTCTGACAGCTCGGATCAGTTCCAGGTACTTCAGTTCTTGATTACCTGCTCTGCTTCTCAGCTGCAGCATCACTGGATCTAGAGGTTGAGAGCCCCTCAGGATCTGTTTTATTCGAATCTTATCCACTTCGGCCGGTTCGGCCCCTTTCTTGAGGAGTATCTGGTGCAGAATCTTATCTAGGCGCCTCATGTATTCGGTCATTCTCTCACCTCTCCGCTGGTAGGTGTGTTCATACTGATATACAAGCTCTGCAGCCTTTTCTGTTCGCCCAAAAACTTCCTCCAGAACGTTTAAATAATCTAAAGCAGTACAGTCTTTCCTACTCAGTTTTAGGTTTCTCACCGCTTCTGACGCAGGTCCCTTTAAACTCTCGGTGATCCTTTGCTTTTTCTGGGCTTCAGGGACGTCCCACTCATCCAGAGCCTGCATTGCCTGTTCCACCCATTCTTCAAAGGTTTCTTCTCCCGCCGGAGTTGGTACGTTTCCTGTAAAATTTCTCAACCGAAGTTAGTGTGCGGAGGGCTTGTTCTTTGACACTTAGCCAGCCTAAGTTGCCTCCAATAATCACTATGAATTCAGGCCCGATCATGGCCAACGGACTGGGTGCAGAAACACTTGTGGATTCGCCACGTGGCGCACTTGGCTGAATCAGTTGGACTTCCACCTCATCGGTCAGCTTCACGCTCGCGCCCTGAAAACACACTGGAACACCCTTTCTCCATTCAAAAAGAACATACGTGGGAGAGGTATCTGTGTTCTTTTTAATGTCCAGGATTAACCCCCGATGATCTGGTGTAAGCGCGGCCACGGCCTGGCGAATCTGATCTTCGGCCCAAGTGTCTGCGGGAATATCCATGACTATACAACATTCTAACTGACTACTGTGCTCCTCACACCATTCGGCAACAGTGTCTGGATCCATATTTAACCCTTTAGATGCGGTTTTTCCAGAGACTGGATCCCGGAAACGAGCCCCCACATGTAGCGCTCACTCCCGGAGGAGCCGCTGAAATTGAACCACGGGTCAGTCTCCCCGCACTAGGGAATAAATATACTCCGGCACCGTTGTGGATTTTATAAATTATATAGTTTACTAGAATGATTGGCATATAATAAATAACACGGTGTTCGTAGATATATTTACAGTATTTCGTATTTCGGGAAACGCGCAGCGGAAAAAGAAATACGAGGCTTCGTATTTCGGGAAAACGCGCATCGGAACAGAAAATATAAGGCTTCGAAATTCGAGAGACGCGCAGCGGAGACAGAAAAATACAATGCTTCGTAATTCGAGAAACGCGTATCGGAAAAAAAAAATAAGAAACAAATCTTTAATCCCTTTCGGAGATTAGGAAGTGAGTCCCGCACAGGTTAAGTCCCGGAATGTAAATGGTGTGTGTGTATTGTGGTACCGGGTACTATTCAACTGGCCAGTGAATTGCTTAAAAGGTGTCTTCGACTAGTCAAGTTGGGGCCCTGTGGGTTTTAGAAACAACAGCAGCGTGCTTTCGTTAATCACAACGGCCTTGGAGCCTCTCACCCATCCGCCAGATTCTTAAGGCTCCGCTGACCCAGGACGTCTCTGACCAGGACGTTCGACTTTTGACTGGGGTGACGGCTACTGGATCCGTTGTCTGGCTCTCTCTGCTCCGGCCGTGACTTGTCCAGCTTACCACCTGCTCTCCCTGTCACGGTGGCCCCCGCACCCCGGCGCCTGGCAGCAGCTTCCTCGCTGCTCGCTGGCCAGGCGCCGAATGATATTGCGGTCGCTTCCGCACACGTGGGGAAGCCGGGGGGCGGGGCCTGGCGGGCTGACGCGGACCCGCCGGGTTTAAAGCCCAGGCTCTCAGAAATGCCGGTGCCCTGACGTGGTAGTTACTTCCCGCAGAGCTCTTGTATATTTGGCAAACGACTATTCTGTGTATTGACCCCTTGGCATTGGCAAACGACTATTCTGTGTATTGACCCCTTGGCATTGGCAAACGACTATTCTGTGTATTGACCCCTTGGCATTGGCAAACGACTATTCTGTGTATTGACCCCTTGGCATTGGCAAACGACTATTCTGTGTATCGACCCCTTGGCATTGGCAAACTACGATTCTGTGTATGACCCCTGGCATTGGCGAACGAACCACTCTGTGTATGATCCCTGGCATTGGCGAACGAACCATTCTGTGCATAACCCCTGGTATTGGCATCAACTCTTCTAATTCTGGTATTGAGGTCAGTCTGTGTGGCACCCTAAGCACACATCAGACTACCCCTTGTGTTGTTAGGGTCTTGGGAAGAGCTAATTATTCTAATTTCTTGTGTATCATTCTGTGTCTGTCTAGTCGTGCCGACCACTCTAAGGATCGGAAGGGTAGAGACTGTTCTGTGTCTAGAGACCACTAGTCAGATAAAGCAGAGGGATCCGTGACGTCTCTCTTGTACGTGCTCTGTACTGCCATTCTTGTAGTCTGTCTAGTCGTGCCGACCACTCTAAGGATAGGAAGGGTAGAGAGTGTCCTGCGTATAGGGACCACCACTCTAGTATCAGGGGGATCCGTGACATTACGTCAGGCCATGGATCCCGCAGACCTCTCTAATCAGTTGACACGTATTGCAGCCAGACAAGAAGAGCAGGACCATAGAATGGACCAGATTGCCCTTGCCCTGCAAACCCTGCTAAACCGATCCAGTTCTGGTACTGCAAGCCCGCCAGACCCAGTAGTGCCTAGGGTCAGTTCGGCCGCTCTCGAGGGTTGTAGGCTCAGTATGAAGGCACCCGTACGTTATGACGGAACACCGAACTTATGCCGGGGCTTTCTGACCCAACTCGAGATCTTATTCGAAAACAATCCCGGGTCCTGTATGTCTGATAAAGCCAAAGTAGGCTATCTGATTAATCACTTGACCGAAAAAGCTTTATTATGGGCCACGCCCTTGTGGGAGAACAAAAAACCCATCATATATGACTATGAGGGTTTTACCTCCGAGTTAAAGCGTACTTTTGATCCCTCTAGAAGGGCTACCAATGCGGGTAGATCCCTGTTTCACATTAAACAAGGTAATAGGAGGGTTTCCGACTATGCCATAGAATTTAAGACTTTGTCTTCTGAGGTACACTGGCCGAACGACGTTTTAACCCTGGCCTTTACCGAAGGTCTGAACGAGGCGTTTATGTTTGAATTGGCTCCCTAAAATTACCAGAACATCTGGATCATTTGGTTGATTTCTGCATCGCCATGGACGATCAAATCAGGGAAAGGAGACACACCAGAGACAGACCCAGAAGGGTCCTACCTCCTTTACCCTTAGTACCCAGGCATACCACTGCATCAGGTAACCTGGAGACCGTTAAGACCGATGTACCTGCCATTGAACCTATGCAGATAGGTAAAACGGGTATTTCAGAGGCAGAGAGAGCTCACCGGAGAGAAAGGGGGCTCTGTTTTTATTGTGCCGGGGCAGATCATTTCCGCCTTCAATGTCCTCAGAGACCCAGGGGTAGCAGGGGTGAGAGTGGCAAATCAGGTCAAAAGACAAGTAATACCCAGGTTATTGGTTCTCTGTATGCCTCCTTTGTGGATGATGAAAAAAAAAAAAACTCGGATTCTGTTACCCATCTCCCTCACCTGGGAGGGGGTTCACCTCGAGACTGAGGCATTCCTAGACTCTGGAGCCTCAGGTAATTTTATGGATAGATGTTTTGCTGCCAACCACCTCTTACCTCTGGTTCTAAAGGAGAGGCCTCTTATGGTAGAAGCCATAGACGGGAAACCCCTGTCATGTCCCCATATCACACACGACACTATCGATGTGTGCATGACTACAGGAGTTCTGCACTGTGAAACCATACGATTCCAGGTTATCGACTCTCCCTCATGTCCTGTCGTTCTAGGGTTCCCATGGTTGACAGAACATAACCCGGTGATTGACTGGGCCCAGCGAGATATAATGTGTTGGGGTCCTAGTTGCCAGTCAAAGTGCCTGGGCAGGGTTAATGTGATTGGTAGTCTCAACATTGCCACAGCACCTCCTTTGTCCACTGAAGTCCCAGAATGTTATATGGCGCTAAAGGAGGTGTTCTCTAAAACCAGGACTGAGGTCCTACCACCGCATCGTCCTTATGACTGTGCTATAGAGTTACTCCCTGGTACTATGCCTCCTAGAGGACACGTATACCCTTTGTCTCAAAGGGAAAATGACATTATGGAGGAATATATAAGGGAGAATCTAGAGCGAGGATTCATCAGACGATCCTCCTCTCCAGCAGGAGCAGGTTTCTTTTTCGTTTCCAAAAAAGAGGGTGACCTGCGACCTTGCATCGATTATAGAGGTTTAAATAGGATTACCATAAGAAATGCATATCCAATACCTCTTATAACAGAATTGTTCGACCGTTTAAAAGGGGCCCGTATTTATACGAAACTTGATTTACGCGGAGCGTACAACCTGGTCAGGGTTAAGAAGGGGCACGAATGGAAAACGGCTTTTAATACACGTAGCGGGCATTATGAATACCTGGTGATGCCCTTTGGTTATGCAATGCGCCAGCCGTTTTCCAGGACCTCATAAACGACACCCTAAGGGACTTTCTGCAAACGTTCGTTATAGTATATCTGGACGACATCCTGATATACTCTCCTGATAAGGAGACTCATCACGCCCACGTGAGACAAGTGTTGAAGAGACTATTGAGGGCTGGGTTATATTGTAAGCTAGAGAAATGCTTATTCGACATAGAGACAGTGCACTTCCTTGATATATAATAACCCCTGAAGGTTTCCAAATGGATCCTAAAAAACTCTCAGCGATTCTTGACTGGCCTTTACCCCAAGGGCTTAAAGCCATCCAGAGGTTTTTGGGGTTTACTAACTACTACCGGAGGTTCATTAAAAAAATTTCGGCCTTGATAGCTCCCCTCACGGCTATGACTAAAAAGGGGGTGGTTAATCAGAAGTGGACACCCCAGGCCAGTCAAGCCTTTGAGGCACTTAAACAGGCATTCACCACTGCCCCTGTTCTCCGACATCCTGATCCGGCTCTGCCTTTCCAGGTTGAAGTTGACGCCTCCGAGCTAGGTCTTGGTGCAGTCTTGTCCCAAAGGGAGGCACCCGACAAGCCCTTGCATCCATGCGGCTTCTATTCCCGAAAGTTGTCCCCGGCAGAGAGGAACTATGATATCGGAAATAGAGAATTGTTAGCAGTTATTGCAGCCTTGACGGAATGGAGATACTTATTAGAGGGGTCTAGGGACCCCATTGTCATCATAACCGACCATAAGAATCTCACGTACATTGGAGACGCTAAACGGTTGAATGCCAGGCAAGCGAGATGGTCATTGTTTCTTTCCAGCTTTAATTTCGTCCTCACATACAGACCTGGGTCGAGAAACATTAAAGCAGACGCATTGTCAAGACAGTACGAGTCATACGAACATAACATCCAAGATCAGCATCCCATTGTACCCCAGGAAAGGATTATAGCACTTACCACGATTAGTGTCTCGTCTCCTCTAATGTTAAGATTGCAGACCGCCCAGGGCACAGCTCCTGGGGGAGACCTCCTGCGAAACTCTTTGTACCTGAGAACGAAAGGGAAGAGGTATTAAAACTGTATCATGATAACAAAATCTCTGGGCACATGGGGATCACCAAAACAGTGTCTAGTATACGTAAACTCCTTTGGTGGCCCACGGTGCGCCGTGACGTTAAAGATTACATAACCGTGTGTGAAGTGTGCACAAGACATAAAAGTCCCAAAACAGCGCCTATTGGTTTACTCCAGCCTCTGCCAATCCCCGAACGACCATGGTCGCATTTAGCTATGGATTTTATAGTAGAGTTACCTGAGTCTAGAGGGAATACTGTAATACTCACGGTCATAGATCGATTCTCCAAAATGGGTCACTATGTTCTTCTTCGGAAACTTCCTTCGGCAGCCGAACTGGTGCCCATTTTTGTTTCCAATGTGGTCCGCTTACACGGTATTCCTCTTGGGATTGTCTCGGATAGGGGGACCCAATTCGTCTCCAGATTCTGGAAAGGGTTTTGCAAGAGTGTGGGGATAGACCTATCCTTCTCTTCGGCCTATCACCCCCAGACCAACGGGGCGGCGGAACGAGCCAACCAAAATATAGAAAAATATCTCAGGTGCTTTATATCCGAACGACAAGATAACTGGTCAGACCTGATACCGTGGGCAGAGTATGCCTTGAACAGTGCAGTAAGCGAAGCCACAGGACGTTCCCCCTTCTTCACTGTTTACGGTTTTGATCCTCCCGTGCTCCCGGCTACGTTTCCTGATACCACGATTCCTGCTCTGGATGAGCATTTAGTGTCATTAAAAGAAACCTGGGGAAGGGTTAAACGGGCACTGGAGGATAGTAGTGTTACCCAGAAGATCAAAGCCGACAGACACAGGAGGCCGGCACCCGTGTATCAAGTTGGGGACAGGGTTTGGCTTTCTTCACGGAACATTAAGCTTTTAGTACCCTCCATGAAACTGGCACCCAGATACATAGGCCCCTATAAGGTTCTGCGGCGAATCAATCCGGTCTCCTATGCTTTGGCTCTGCCCTCCCATATCAAGATACACAATGTGTTTCACGTGAGCCTTTTGAAACCACTTTTGTGTAATCGGTACACCAGGGCCCGTGTCCCCCCTCCTCCGGTCTCTGTGGAGGGCGAGGAGGAGTTTGAAGTTGAGGCCATTCTGGACGCCAGGGTTTCTAGGGGGCCCTTCAGTACTTGGTTGACTGGGTGGGCTACGGCCCGGAGGATCGCTCTTGGCTTCCGGCTACTGAGGTTCATGCTCCTCGGTTGGTGAGGGCTTTCTATTTTGCTCATCCCGCGCCCCTGGGGGTCGTCCAGTGGCCGCCCGTAGAGGGGGGGGTTCTGTCACGGTGGCCCCCGCACCCCGGCGCCTGGCAGCAGCTTCCTCGCTGCTCGCTGGCCAGGCGCCGAATGATATTGCGGTCGCTTCCGCACACGTGGGGAAGCCGGGGGGCGGGGCCTGGCGGGCTGACACGGACCCGCCGGGTTTAAAGCCCAGGCTCTCAGAAATGCCGGTGCCCTGACGTGGTAGTTACTTCCCGCAGAGCTCTTGTATATTTGGCAAACGACTATTCTGTGTATTGACCCCTTGGCATTGGCAAACGACTATTCTGTGTATTGACCCCTTGGCATTGGCAAACGACTATTCTGTGTATTGACCCCTTGGCATTGGCAAACGACTATTCTGTGTATTGACCCCTTGGCATTGGCAAACGACTATTCTGTGTATCGACCCCTTGGCATTGGCAAACTAACGATTCTGTGTATGACCCCTGGCATTGGCGAACGAACCACTCTGTGTATGATCCCTGGCATTGGCGAACGAACCATTCTGTGCATAACCCCTGGTATTGGCATCAACTCTTCTAATTCTGGTATTGAGGTCAGTCTGTGTGGCACCCTAAGCACACATCAGACTACCCCTTGTGTTGTTAGGGTCTTGGGAAGAGCTAATTATTCTAATTTCTTGTGTATCATTCTGTGTCTGTCTAGTCGTGCCGACCACTCTAAGGATCGGAAGGGTAGAGACTGTTCTGTGTCTAGAGACCACTAGTCAGATAAAGCAGAGGGATCCGTGACGTCTCTCTTGTACGTGCTCTGTACTGCCATTCTTGTAGTCTGTCTAGTCGTGCCGACCACTCTAAGGATAGGAAGGGTAGAGAGTGTCCTGCGTATAGGGACCACCACTCTAGTATCAGGGGGATCCGTGACACTCCCAATCCGATCGACCTGCAGTACGCCTAACTCGGGGTCCTCCGGCTTCCTCAATAGCAGCTTGGGTAAGATGGTGGATCGCTGGGTCTCCCTCTTGTAAGGCTGAACAACCCGATCTGGGACTCTGATAGGCCGCACCTGCGCTCCGGCCTAGTCACTCTTGCGTTCTGCAGCACTGCGTCTCGTCTCACTCACTCCCTGGCGCGCTCTGCCAGCTATCTCCACGAGGCTCAGGATGTAACGCTGTCTGTCCCACCCACTTCCTGTGTCCGCCCGCAAAGCATGCCGGGAAATGTAGTCTCAATGCAAAGTTCAGTGTCTCTCATCATGCTTGTCTCCCTCCGGTGGCCAAAAATAGGTACTGCCACGACAAGGATTTAAACACAGCACTACAAATGTCTGAGAGGGTGTACAGCGCCGAGGAGGCATATGCCATCCTGGCGTCAGAATCTGAGACATCTGCGTCAGACTCAGACCCTGACTTTGACCCCGCTAACTGCTCAGAGACGTCACTAGATACATTATCTACGCTGGCTGATGTATCTAGTGATGTTTCTGATGCAGATCCTGGGCCACCACCTGCCAGCAGGAGACGCACAGCTCCAGCTGAGGAGTGGGTAGTGCCTCATCGCAGAGGCCAGATATCCCTCCTTTCATGGCAAATCCTGGCATCAATATTGATGTTGCAGGATTTACCGCCACACAGTTTTTGCAGGTGTTTATGGGGGATGATTTGTTGGGCCACATCGTGGCCCAATCAAATCTGTATGCCCATCAGCATTGTGCTGCGAAGCCAGACTCCTACTTGGCAAGGCAGCAATGGACCCTGCTAGATGTGCCAGAATTTCTGAAATTCTGGGCACTTACTATGCTGATGGGCATCATAAAGAAGCCCTCAATTCGCTCCTACTGGAGCAGTAGCCCCATCTGCTCTACCCCCATTTACCACCAATCAATGTCTTGTAGAAGGTATGAAAACATTTTGCGTTTCATGCACTTCAGTGACAACAGCCTGTGCCCTCCTAGAGAGCATCCCCAGTTTGACAGGCTGTATAAAATCCGCCCCCTGATTACCCACTTTCGCCGCCAGGTTTGCAGAGGCTTATACAACTGGAAGGAATATCTGCGTGGATGAATCCCAAATGAAATACAAGGGAAGGCTGGGATTCAAGCAGTATATTCCTTCCAAACGCTCCAGGTATGGAGTGAAGGTGTATAAGCTCTGTGACAGCGAGAGTGGGTATACTCAGGCCTTCCGGGTGTACGAGGGAAAGGATAGTAGCCTTGACCCTCCAGGTTGCCCAGAACACATGGGAACCAGTGGCAAGATTGTGTGGGACCTACTTTTCCCCTGATGAACAAAGGGTACCACTTGTATGTTGATAATTTTTATACGAGAGTCCCTTTGTTCAAGCTGCTGTATTGTTTTGATACAGCAGCATGCGGTACTGTTTGCAAGAACCGCGTAGGTTTCCCAGCACAGCTTGTCCGCACCCGGTTAAAAAGGGGGGAGACCTCAGCTCTGCGCCAAGAGGAGCTGTTGGCGGTCAAGTACAGAGACAAGAAGGATGTATACCTTCTATCCACCATCCACACTGAGAGGTCTGTGGAGGTCTCTGTACGTGGCAGAGCTGAGCGCATCAGGAAGCCAGTGTGCATCAAAGCCTATAACCGGCATATGGGTGGGGTTGATCTGGCAGATCAGCTGCTCCAGCCCTACCAGATTAGTCAAGGGTCTGGTACAAAAAGGTTGCAATTTACCTGATGCAAATTGCAACCCACACTGCCTTTTTGCTCTGCAAAAAGGCAAACCCCGGAGTGACGCTGTCCTTTTTACAGTTTCAGCTCCAGGTCATTTCGGGGTTTTTGTACCAGGATGCACCTGCTCCCCGAGCGGTGATGGGGGACAGAGTTGGGGCTACACATTTTATTTATAAAATCCCCCCTACTGAGGGCAAACAGAAACCACAAAAAAGATGCAGGGTGTGTTTCAAGAGGGGGCAGAGGAGAGACACAATCTTTTACTGCCCAGAATGCCCTGGACAACCCGGTCTGTGTCTTGGGGACTGTTTCAAGATATATCACACTGTGCGTGATCTGTGATTTTCCTTTCTATTTTTTCTTACACTCTAGTTAGTTAGTTCAGTTTAGTTTTTTTTTTCTTTTACTGCACCAGACTTTTACATTTTATTCCTACATTTTTATGTTCTACAATTGGTGCTGTATTTTGCCAAAATCTTTGCACACCTAGGCATGGGGGGCATGGGTGTACTCAGGAGACCTTGCAGAAAACAACCTGGAGAGTTTTCATGCAGTAACCGACAACAGTGTCTCCTAAATCACAGTCCAAATCTAATGTGGGCGTAAAAATCTGAAAATTGAAAAATTACCGCCACACACCTTCTCAAATGTTTTGGGCTAAAACCGTTGCATCCATGGCATCAAAGCACTCCATATGCAATACCTTGGGGTGTCAACATAACAAATATAAACAATTTTCTGGCAATAATTCAAACTGGGGTATGCGGTAGACCCAAAACCAAAGATAGGCCTAGCTGAAGAAATAATCTCAATTTCAACTCCAATGACAAAGTCATAAAAATTGTATTTGAACCTTCCCAAAATCCTGGCAAACCTATGCATGGGGGGCATGGGTGTACTCAGGAGACCTTGCAGAAAACAACCTGGAGAGTTTTCATGCAGTAACAAACAACAGTGTCTCCTAAATCACAGTCCAAAACTGATGTGGGTGTGAAAATGAAAAATGACCACCAAACAGTATCCAATTTGTTTGGAGAAAACGGTTGCATCCATGGCATAAAAACACTCCATTTACAATACTTTGGGGTGTTAGCTTACCAAATATATGCACGTTCATAAAATTGGGGTATGTAAAAAGGCCCCTAAAAAGAAGATAAGCAAAGAAGATATGTCAAATTAGAAAAATGACAAGCACATGTCAAAAGATTGGCGTAGCACCCCAAAAACAACAGAACAAATCTATATATGGGGTGGTATCACTTTACTCAGAAGATGTTGCTGAACATATTTTGGGGTGTTTTTTGGCAGTAACCCATAACTGGATTTGACAATTCATGCCTAAAGTACAATGTGTGTGAAAAAATAACACAAAAAGTGACTACCTGAAAGTTTGACATAGAGCTAGTGCATGAAAGTGTTAAAATACAACTCTTTGAAGTACCCTAGGGTGTGCCCTTTCTAAAAATATATGGTTTGATGGGGGTAAATTACTTTGGTCGGCTTCAAAAATGTCCCAAATAGGACATGGGTGCATGATGACGAAATGTGAAAATTCCAAGTTGGAAAACTGAAATGCGCACCCCCCAAATAAGGCCTACTAGCCCCCAAATGACCCGACATACCTATACATGGGTGGTATCAATTTACTCAGAAGATGTTGCTGAACATATTTTGGGGTGTTTTTTGGCAGTAAACCTTAAAGTTCACAGTACATGTATTCTTGAATTGCGTTCAAAAAAAAAAATCACCAAAACTTTTTTTTTCTCAAACTTTGGCATAGATTTGTGGTAAAATGGTTTGCATGGAAAGAGTCAAAATACCCCAAGTTTAATACCTTGATTTGTGTACTTTAAAAAATATGTATATGTGGAGGGTTATTCAGGAATTAGTGACAGATATCAGTGTTACAATGTCACTATCACTAGTTTTGAAAATAAACTCTTTGGAAATGGCAAAGTGCTACTTGCACTTATTGTTGCATAAAATAAGGAAAAAAGCGAGGAATATGTAAACATTGGGTATTGCTAAACTCAGAACTAAATTTAGAAACTACTAAGGAATTAAATTTTTTTGACGGTTGTTGATACATAAGAAATTTTGGGGGTCAAAGTTCGAAAAAGTGGTGTTTTTTAAATTTTTTTGTAATATTTCACAATATTTTTTATAGTAAATTATATGAAATGATGAAAAAAATGGTATCTTTATAAAGTCCATTTAATGACGAGAAAAACAGTGTAAAATATGTGTGGGTTACATAAACGAGTAAGAGGAAAATTTGACGTAAACACTAACAGCGCAGAAACGTAAAAACAGCAGCGGTCACTAAAGGATGGATTTGTGTAAAACTGCCCGGTCACTAAGGGGTTAAATAGCTCTCATACATTACCTCTCCAATCTGGATTTTGATGAGTCTGCCTTAGAATTCTTTGTGTAATGTTGTGTAGCGATGTGTTAAAGTTTACTGTGGCAGTACCCATTTTTGGCCACAAGATGGAGACTATCACGATTTAAGACCCTGGACACTTGAACTACATATCCATGCATGCTTTGCGAAGAAACAGGAAGTGGGTGGGGTTGTGGAGGGCCTGTACATCCTGCGCCTCGTGGAGAGCAGGAAGAACGCGCCAGGGAGCTGAGGAGAGCGGATGCACAGAGACGCACACAGAGGGAGAGATCCAGAGCTGGGCCGGAGCGCAGACAGAGTGGATTGGGCCTCACAATCGGGCCACCCAGCCTTGCGGGAAAGAGACATCACCAGCTGTATTCCGAGTGCAGTGCTGAGGAGAGAAGACCCCTCGAGTAAGGAGTACCGGGGTCGATTGAAGCGGGGAGCAGGCGGTGGACTGGCTGAGTTGCGGCTGACAGACAGAAGGCCAGACAACAGATCCGGTGGTCGGCGTCCCCAGTCGATATCGAGCGGAGAGACGTCCTGGGTCAGCGGAACCTCGAGCTTGCGCCGGATGGGTGAGAGGCCCCCAGGGCCGTGTGTGAATTTAAGCGTACACTGCTGTTTCCTCCTAAAACCCACAGGGCCCCAACTGACTAGTCGAAGACATCGTTAAAGCAAGCTCACTGGCCAGTAGAAAAGTACCCGGGTACCCTACATATATAAATATATATCACTTCAAGTTCTGGGACTTAACCTGTGCGGGACTCTGTTTTTTTCCTTGTTCAAAATCCATACAAGGGGGCAAAGAAAAAGCTACATTCTGAACTATTTTTTTCTTTTTTTGTTCCCGCTGCGCGCTTATCGTAATACGAGAACTGTGTATTTTATTGTGTCCCGCTACGCGGTTTTTCCTCGAATTTCGTATCTTTTCATTTTCTGCTCGGTCGGGGGTTTTTCCGAAAATACGAAGCCCTCGTGTTTTCGTTTCTTTTGCCGCTGCGCGTTTATCGTGTTACGAAAGTACTGTAAATCTTCCTTTATAAACCGTGTCTTAAGAGCTGCAAACCTTTTAGTAAACCTTTTAAATTATAAAACTGTTCAGCGTGTTGGAGTATATTTATTCCCTAGTGCGGGGAGACTGACCCGTGGTTCATTTTCAGCGGCTCCTCCGGGAGTGAGCGCTACAGTTGTTTTTGGAATATGTGACAATTATCTATATTAGATAATCAATGCATGTGAGTTAGAGATTTGGTGAGAGTCTTGAGTGCATTGTCCCGGAATGGTCTGCTAGCGATGTGTGTTAGCCTCGGAGTGCCTCATGTCCTGGAATCTGCATGCATTGTGGTGTATGTCTCGGAGTGAGTGCAACCAACATTGCCGCTTCAATTATAGTCAATTTGACATCACTAGCAATATTTTCATTATATCAAATATAATATTTACTATCCTCTAGAGGGCAGTGTTGCACTTCTCAATTAATTCCACCTTTTAATTTTTATTATTCCTATCTCGCGTCACGAGGTCAATTTGCACAAAGACCTTCTCTCTCCCAGTGTAGACATTTAGTCTCCAGATGTCAGAATTAGATTTATTTTCTCACTCCTCTCAAAATTTTACATTCCTCTCTAGTTAACTCACAGAATCTCTTCTTCAATAATTTTACTATTTACCAATTAAACTCCCTACAATATAAATTGGAGCGTCTATTTTCTACTGTAAATATAATAAATATAATAAAATATAGCTTGATTATGAAAATATATTTCGTGAATATATATTTTACATTACAAAGATTTTAAATTTTTATTCTCCTATACCCAAAGACAAAATATCTTTTAGTTTTAAAGACTTAAGACAGACCACTAAATTTAACCCTTTCAATGCGGTGGACGCGCTCAGCGTGTCCAACCGCATTGCTACTTGGCTGCGAAGGACGCGCTGAGCGCGTCCTCCCTTTGCAGCCCGCGATCAGCCGGTATTCCGGCTGATCGCTCGGCCCCCCGGTGTGGGCTGACATCATCGATGTCAGCCCAACCTCCGGGACCCAGACGGGCACGATAGGCGTCATCGCGCATGCGCAATGACGTCTATTTCAGGCACCCCCCCACCATTGCTTCCCATCTGAGTGGGCCAGAGATTAAAGACAGGCACCGCCTGGAAGGGCACAGCCTGCCCTTCCAAGCGGCGGCTGTCTTTAACCCTTAGGGGGCTGGATCGCGATATGGCGCCAACATGCGCCGTATCGCGGTCCCCTCCCGGAGCTGGCCGACATCTTGGATGTCGGCCAAGCTTCCGGGATATCCCCCTAATGACTGGCGTCATCGCGCAGAGCGATGGCGCCAGTTTTCAAATTAACCCCTTGCTGCCACCTATAGTGGAGATAGGGGGTTCCAATGAACCCCCTATCTCCCGATCCGTGACAGCTAGGGGTTAATGTTTACTATCATTGGAACGGCGTGAAGAGCGTGGCCTTTCCAATGATACCAAACATGACCATGTAAAAAGTAAAAAAAATAAATTAAAAATAAAAATAAAATAAAAAAATAAAACAATGTTTTTTGGGTTTTTTTTTAGATTTATTAGTGCAACAATATTGTTCCCATTTCAATTATAATGTGAACAATGATGCTGCACTAACGATTTTTTCTATGGGGGGCGTTTGCTAAAAAACACGTAATTTTCCCCAAAAAAAGTAACGATTCCTCATTTCTAATTTTTTTAACAAGCGCACCCCATAGAAAATATAACCGCAAACGATCGCATTTTAAAATGTGAAAAAAACCACTTTACACATTGTAAATTATTGAAAATTCTAATTTTATTGCATTTTTTGTTATAATATACAGACATGACATAACGTATACATATAATAATGGCATATTATGAATCTGCACAGTCTGCCGGAAAGAACGATATATAATATGTCTGGGTCATATATTAAAATAACTTCAGTTACACTGATGAGAACCATCAGGGTACTAGTGTCTCCCAGAGACCAAATTAATATTTAACTTTTATTAGACATAATTAAAAAGAGATCAAACATATAAACATGAATAGACAGTGCTCACAAAACAACAATAAAACCAAATTCTGCTGGAAATAATTTGATTGGATTGGCAATGAAAACGGTGATCTTATGGTGAATGGTCAATATAACAAGTGACCAACATGGGTTACCACAAATAGTGGTAATAGGAAGTATAAGGCAATTATTGGCAGTGTGGAATCATGACATGCTAGGAAGTACTTGTAGATGACAATGAAACTAATGAAAATCGGCGGATGAATAATCAATGTGATAAGACACCTTCAAGGGTCACCACAAAGCATTGTTGAAAAGATACAGACACAAAATCTGTTGGTAAGTGTGTTTCAGCCGAAAAATGATGAGCAGCAATAGAAGTAGGCAATTATTTGACCTTCAAGGGTCGTCTAAAGTAAAATAACTTATTAACAATGTAAAATCACAACATATTGTAGAGCAAGAGAGATAAATGCTTATTAACCATATGGAGTCATATAGTACGACAATTAGAGAGGCGCAAATACCTAATCTGCTGATGAAGCTAAGTACATTCCAGCAAAGCACAATAGCCAGCAATTTATGCAAAGGATGCAAAAAAATGACCTTCAAGGGTCATCTTGGGTGTAACGACCTATTATCAACATGAAATCACAGAATATTGCAGAGATTAATAAAAGAAGCAGAATAAACCAGATCTGCCCAAAAGGATATGTATATAACAGAGGCAGTAATCAACCAACAATGCTATAAAGTGACCTTCGAGGGTCATGAGCAGAATATAATAGCAATAATAATTCAAGATGTGAGTTGACAATGATTAATCAAAATAACTGCATGTTGAGAGGCAGAATGAACCAAGGCTAGGAACTCAATTGAAAGGATTGTTAGACAAAAATAGCCCAATGCAAACATGCCCGGGAACCAACCCAAATATGTATTGGTCTGTAATTACGAGATAGAGCAAAAAAGGTTGCGTATATCGAGGTTGCAAGGGGCCTATATTTGGAAGTAAATACGACGAGTTCCTGCCAGCGGTGTGCACCCGACGCGCGTTTCGCCGGGAATGGCTCGTCAGGAGTGCTTACGGACCAGGAGGAGGAAAAGGCTATTAAATTGATTTAAGTCCCACCCCAGTTGGAGGTTCAGCCTATGAAATGAAGAATGACCACTGGACCAATCAGGTTGCTTGCCCTAAAGATTGACAGGCAAGACATCCAATAGAAATTAATGTTTGAAAATGACTGCCTGTGTGGCGGATAGAGCGAACAGATGTTCGCTTGATCTTAAGATGCATTGATAACAGCGGTACATGAAACCGATTGCGGCACATTGCGCCCCCAAACAAGGGGCTAATGTTCAAAAATTGTGAAGATGGCTAGACTCAAGAGAATAATTAATAAAAAGAGATATAGAAAAAGAACCATGATGATTCCAAATTTACAGAGTTAGAACCAACGTAAAGTTACAATAATCCTAATCATGAGGAGGTTGACCTCCTGCTTTCACACATTACCCGTTTTAGTGATTTTAATGCAAAATTGAATGCCATTTGAACATACAGACGTCATAAGTGAGATAAACTCACTCTTTGTTTTCTAAGGCGCTTAAGCCAAATGTGTGTATAAGGATGTAATCTCAAAAGGATATTTGAAAACATTAAGGCATGCATGAAGGAGAAATATGCAGATAGTGTAACCACTGAAAGCTCTCATATAGGTCCAAGAGTTTCAACTATAAAAATGTGGATGATAGAGTTAGGAACAGCGTAAAGTTGCAATAATCCTGATAATGAGGAGGTTGACCTCCTACTTTCATACATTGCCAGTTTTAATGATTTTAATGCAGAATAAATGCCATTTGGACATGCAGATGTCACAAGTGAGATAAACTCACTCATTATTTTCTAAGACGCTTAAGCCAAATGTGTGTATATGAATACAGTCTCAAAAAGATATTTGAAAACATTAAGGCATGTATGAAGGAAAAATATGCAAATTGTGTAGCCACAGAAGGCTCTCATATGAGTCCAAAAAAATTTTTAACGATAAAAATGTGGATGATAATGGTGACAATAGGTGGCGATGAAGAATGAAAATATTGCCACACAGCTAAAGACCATTGTCAAAAGGAACAAGAAACTGGCCATCAATGATGTAGAAATAATTATTAAGCAGTGAATGGCTAGTATAGAGGTGGTCAACTAGGCAATTAAGTGGGTAAAAAAAGGAGGGGGGGGGGGGGGGGGGGGGGGGAGGGAGGAAAATTGATAAGGGAGCATAAATGTGAATGAGATACAATAATGAGTTTGATATCAAAGACCTCATGATAATCAAATGGAACAAATTGAGTATGGATCCAAATATATAATGAAGAGTTCCTGGTAATGAATAAATAGAAAACAAGGGCTAAGAAAACAATACTGGAACAAAGATGTCTAAAGCAAATTGGGAATGATCAATGGATTAAGGGGTGTATATACATGTGAGAAAAAATGAAGGAATAATAATGACCAAATGGTCAAATAAATGGCGTATAATTAAAGTCTTCATTTAGACCATGTGGATACAGAGTTTTAAGTGTGTATATCCAGTAGGACTCTCGCTGACACAGATTTTTATCCAAATTGCCTTTTCGTGGTCCACAGACCATTCCTTCAATAGCTTGAAAAGATAGACATGAAGGGTCGGAATTATGTTGGTATCGGACATGTCGAGAGACAGAGGTTTCAAGATTATTGTAAACAGAGTTAATATGTTGGAGGATACGCCGTTTAAATTGTTGAATGGTTTTACCAACGTACTGTATTCCACATTCACATGTGATGAGATAAACAAGTATCTTACTAGAACAGTTCATAAATTGTCTAATATCGTAATGACGTCCTGTGATGTTACTGGAAAATTGTTTAGATTTATGAACGAATTTACAAGCCTTGCAATGAGTACATTGAAAAACGCCCTTTGGTTGTTGTAACCAAGTACGTGTGGTGTCTCAGGTTGTAAGAAACTATGGACCAATTTGTCACTCAAATTTTTTGTCCTTCTAGCTGTAAATGAAGGAAAAGGGGGGAGAACCTTTTTGAGGGATTTTTCCATGTGTAGAATAGGCCAATATTTGGCACAAATAGATTTTACTTGGGACCAACCATTGTCATAATCAGCAATGAACCTTATAGATGTCTTGTCATCTCTTTTTTTCGGAGTCAGAAGTTCATCTCTAGAAGTTTGAAGTGCTCTTTTATATGCTTTTTTCAGACATTTCCTAGGATAGCCCTTAGATAAAAACATGTCTTTTAGAAGATTGGCTTCTAATTGAAAATCTTTCAGAGATGTGCAGTTGCGTCTGGCCCTCAAATATTGGCCTATTGGTATCCCTCTCTTGAGATTTAATGGATGGTGGGAGGACCAATTCAAAAAGTTATTAGTTGCAGTTGTTTTACGGTGAAGAATAGTAATCAATTCCAAGTTCAAATTAATGGTAATATTGAGATCGAGGAATTCAATGTTGTTGCCTCCAATTACCAAAGTGAGGCTAAGTCCAATCTCATTGTGATTCAAGAGGGTCAACCATTCATTTAACATCTCAATGGGGCCCTGCCAGAGGAATAAGATGTCGTCTATATAGCGCATCCAATGTGAGACATGCGTTGTGAATCTCATCATTTCAGTGGAGAAGACAATAATTTTTCCCACCAGGCAAGATACAGATTTGCGTAACTCGGGGCACAAGATGTTCCATGGCTGTGCCACGGGTCTGCAAATAAAATTGATTTTGAACAAAAAATAGTTATGATTGAGGATATATTGCAAAAGAGACAATATGAATTCAGTTTCTTGGTCAGAATATTTACTACTCAAGAAATATTTTGTAGCCTGTAGTCCCACAACATGAGGAATGTTGTTGTAAAGTGAAACAACATCTAGACTAACCAAAATAGCACCAGGAGGAACTTGGATTTCAGACAACTTTTGAAGCACATGTTGTGTGTCTCTTACATAAGAGGGGGTTTCGAGTACCAATGGTCGTAAATAACAGTCTACAAATTCACTGATACGTTCGGTCAACGAGTTATTGCCCGAAATTATCGGGCGACCAGGTGGAGAGACCAGAGATTTATGTGTCTTAGGAAGGCAGTATAGGGTTGGTATAGTAGGATATTTGGGGAGAAGAAATTTGTAGTTATCCTCAGAAATTAAATTGAGTTGTGCGCCCTGCATTAGTAAGGTCTCCAGATCTTTGAGGAATAACAAAGTAGGGTCACATGACAATTTTCTATACCCATCGTTATCATTGAGATGTACCATACACATTGTGACATAAATGCGAAACACACAGTTAAATGCCCTACGGTGGCGATATAGATACCTACCTGGAGCGGGTTCATCTTCCCTCGTTGTCCCAGACACATATAGCAAGTTTATCCTCACCCATACTGACAGAAGATATATTTTGAAGGCCATTAAAACCTCCCTAAACGGAAGGCCCCGGGCCCTGACGGACTGACGGGTTGTATTACTCCACCTTCGCCTCCAACTAGTACCTCATTTAAGTGCGAGCTTTGACGAAGCGTGGGAGAGTGGCTCCTTCCCAGTAAGACATGCTGAGAGCACACATTATTACCTGCCCAACCGGGTTAAAATTCCTGACCGTTGTCCCACCTACGCCCTAATATAGATGTTACATATTCAGCAATTATTGCCAACCGACTTCAACATATTCTAGTGGTTATGGACCGAAATAATTATGTCACAATGTGTATGGTACATCTCAATGATAACGATGGGTATAGAAAATTGTCATGTGACCCTACTTTGTTATTCCTCAAAGATCTGGAGACCTTACTAATGCAGGGCGCACAACTCAATTTAATTTCTGAGGATAACTACAAATTTCTTCTCCCCAAATATCCTACTATACCAACCCTATACTGCCTTCCTAAGACACATAAATCTCTGGTCTCTCCACCTGGTCGCCCGATAATTTCGGGCAATAACTCGTTGACCGAACGTATCAGTGAATTTGTAGACTGTTATTTACGACCATTGGTACTCGAAACCCCCTCTTATGTAAGAGACACACAACATGTGCTTCAAAAGTTGTCTGAAATCCAAGTTCCTCCTGGTGCTATTTTGGTTAGTCTAGATGTTGTTTCACTTTACAACAACATTCCTCATGTTGTGGGACTACAGGCTACAAAATATTTCTTGAGTAGTAAATATTCTGACCAAGAAACTGAATTCATATTGTCTCTTTTGCAATATATCCTCAATCATAACTATTTTTTGTTCCAAAATCAATTTTATTTGCAGACCCGTGGCACAGCCATGGGAACATCTTGTGCCCCGAGTTACGCAAATCTGTATCTTGCCTGGTGGGAAAAATTATTTGTCTTCTCCACTGAAATGATGAGATTCACAACGCATGTCTCACATTGGATGCGCTATATAGACGACATCTTATTCCTCTGGCAGGGCCCCATTGAGATGTTAAATGAATGGTTGACCCTCTTGAATCACAATGAGATTGGACTTAGCCTCACTTTGGTAATTGGAGGCAACAACATTGAATTCCTCGATCTCAATATTACCATTAATTTGAACTTGGAATTGATTACTATTCTTCACCGTAAAACAACTGCAACTAATAACTTTTTGAATTGGTCCTCCCACCATCCATTAAATCTCAAGAGAGGGATACCAATAGGCCAATATTTGAGGGCCAGACGCAACTGCACATCTCTGAAAGATTTTCAATTAGAAGCCAATCGTCTAAAAGACATGTTTTTATCTAAGGGCTATCCTAGGAAATGTCTGAAAAAAGCATATAAAAGAGCACTTCAAACTTCTAGAGATGAACTTCTGACTCCGAAAAAAAGAGATGACAAGACATCTATAAGGTTCATTGCTGATTATGACAATGGTTGGTCCCAAGTAAAATCTATTTGTGCCAAATATTGGCCTATTCTACACATGGAAAAATCCCTCAAAAAGGTTCTCCCCCCTTTTCCTTCATTTACAGCTAGAAGGACAAAAAATTTGAGTGACAAATTGGTCCATAGTTTCTTACAACCTGAGACACCCACACGTACTTGGTTACAACAACCAAAGGGCGTTTTTCAATGTACTCATTGCAAGGCTTGTAAATTCGTTCATAAATCTAAACAATTTTCCAGTAACATCACAGGACGTCATTACGATATTAGACAATTTATGAACTGTTCTAGTAAGATACTTGTTTATCTCATCACATGTGAATGTGGAATACAGTACGTTGGTAAAACCATTCAACAATTTAAACGGCGTATCCTCCAACATATTAACTCTGTTTACAATAATCTTGAAACCTCTGTCTCTCGACATGTCCGATACCAACATAATTCCGACCCTTCATGTCTATCTTTTCAAGCTATTGAAGGAATGGTCTGTGGACCACGAAAAGGCAATTTGGATAAAAATCTGTGTCAGCGAGAGTCCTACTGGATATACACACTTAAAACTCTGTATCCACATGGTCTAAATGAAGACTTTAATTATACGCCATTTATTTGACCATTTGGTCATTATTATTCCTTCATTTTTTCTCACATGTATATACACCCCTTAATCCATTGATCATTCCCAATTTGCTTTAGACATCTTTGTTCCAGTATTGTTTTCTTAGCCCTTGTTTTCTATTTATTCATTACCAGGAACTCTTCATTATATATTTGGATCCATACTCAATTTGTTCCATTTGATTATCATGAGGTCTTTGATATCAAACTCATTATTGTATCTCATTCACATTTATGCTCCCTTATCAATTTTCTGTCCCTCCCCCTCCCCCCCTCCCTTTTTTTACCCACTTAATTGCCTAGTTGACCACCTCTATACTAGCCATTCACTGCTTAATAATTATTTCTACATCATTGATGGCCAGTTTCTTGTTCCTTTTGACAATGGTCTTTAGCTGTGTGGCAATATTTTCATTCTTCATCGCCACCTATTGTCACCATTATCATCCACATTTTTATCGTTAAAAATTTTTTTGGACTCATATGAGAGCCTTCTGTGGCTACACAATTTGCATATTTTTCCTTCATACATGCCTTAATGTTTTCAAATATCTTTTTGAGACTGTATTCATATACACACATTTGGCTTAAGCGTCTTAGAAAATAATGAGTGAGTTTATCTCACTTGTGACATCTGCATGTCCAAATGGCATTTATTCTGCATTAAAATCATTAAAACTGGCAATGTATGAAAGTAGGAGGTCAACCTCCTCATTATCAGGATTATTGCAACTTTACGCTGTTCCTAACTCTATCATCCACATTTTTATAGTTGAAACTCTTGGACCTATATGAGAGCTTTCAGTGGTTACACTATCTGCATATTTCTCCTTCATGCATGCCTTAATGTTTTCAAATATCCTTTTGAGATTACATCCTTATACACACATTTGGCTTAAGCGCCTTAGAAAACAAAGAGTGAGTTTATCTCACTTATGACGTCTGTATGTTCAAATGGCATTCAATTTTGCATTAAAATCACTAAAACGGGTAATGTGTGAAAGCAGGAGGTCAACCTCCTCATGATTAGGATTATCGTAACTTTACGTTGGTTCTAACTCTGTAAATTTGGAATCATCATGGTTCTTTTTCTATATCTCTTTTTATTAATTATTCTCTTGAGTCTAGCCATCTTCACAATTTTTGAACATTAGCCCCTTGTTTGGGGGCGCAATGTGCCGCAATCGGTTTCATGTACCGCTGTTATCAATGCATCTTAAGATCAAGCGAACATCTGTTCGCTCTATCCGCCACACAGGCAGTCATTTTCAAACATTAATTTCTATTGGATGTCTTGCCTGTCAATCTTTAGGGCAAGCAACCTGATTGGTCCAGTGGTCATTCTTCATTTCATAGGCTGAACCTCCAACTGGGGTGGGACTTAAATCAATTTAATAGCCTTTTCCTCCTCCTGGTCCGTAAGCACTCCTGACGAGCCATTCCCGGCGAAACGCGCGTCGGGTGCACACCGCTGGCAGGAACTCGTCGTATTTACTTCCAAATATAGGCCCCTTGCAACCTCGATATACGCAACCTTTTTTGCTCTATCTCGTAATTACAGACCAATACATATTTGGGTTGGTTCCCGGGCATGTTTGCATTGGGCTATTTTTGTCTAACAATCCTTTCAATTGAGTTCCTAGCCTTGGTTCATTCTGCCTCTCAACATGCAGTTATTTTGATTAATCATTGTCAACTCACATCTTGAATTATTATTGCTATTATATTCTGCTCATGACCCTCGAAGGTCACTTTATAGCATTGTTGGTTGATTACTGCCTCTGTTATATACATATCCTTTTGGGCAGATCTGGTTTATTCTGCTTCTTTTATAATCTCTGCAATATTCTGTGATTTCATGTTGATAATAGGTCGTTACACCCAAGATGACCCTTGAAGGTCATTTTTTTGCATCCTTTGCATAAATTGCTGGCTATTGTGCTTTGCTGGAATGTACTTAGCTTCATCAGCAGATTAGGTATTTGCGCCTCTCTAATTGTCGTACTATATGACTCCATATGGTTAATAAGCATTTATCTCTCTTGCTCTACAATATGTTGTGATTTTACATTGTTAATAAGTTATTTTACTTTAGACGACCCTTGAAGGTCAAATAATTGCCTACTTCTATTGCTGCTCATCATTTTTCGGCTGAAACACACTTACCAACAGATTTTGTGTCTGTATCTTTTCAACAATGCCTTGTGGTGACCCTTGAAGGTGTCTTATCACATTGATTATTCATCCGCCGATTTTCATTAGTTTCATTGTCATCTACAAGTACTTCCTAGCATGTCATGATTCCACACTGCCAATAATTGCCTTATACTTCCTATTACCACTATTTGTGGTAACCCATGTTGGTCACTTGTTATATTGACCATTCACCATAAGATCACCGTTTTCATTGCCAATCCAATCAAATTATTTCCAGCAGAATTTGGTTTTATTGTTGTTTTGTGAGCACTGTCTATTCATGTTTATATGTTTGATCTCTTTTTAATTATGTCTAATAAAAGTTAAATATTAATTTGGTCTCTGGGAGACACTAGTACCCTGATGGTTCTCATCAGTGTAACTGAAGTTCCTTTGCAATTATAGGGGTAAAACCCTTTGGTCTCTCACCATCGTTTGCATCTAGCATCTTTCTTTATATCTCAGTTTCTGGTATTATTTAGTTACGTTCTACCTCTGGTAGTTATATATTAAAATAAGGCTTCAAAACGCGGTTAAACATGATGAGCAAAACCGGTAAAAATTAGCTCAGCACAGGGGCAGGAAAAGGCTCAGCAGCGAAAGGGTTAATTATGACAGGTCTAGCACTTAGCTTGGGCATTATATCACACAAAGACATTTTAAGGTTCCTTCATGCCTGGTATTTCTAAAAAATATTTTTAGATTTCACCTAGCCGTGAAATCTGTAAAAAATCTTTGTTCATTTCTAAACTAGGGAAATTTGAAAAAGAAAAGACGGTCTTTAAAAGCAAAATGGCTACAGGCATCCATTTTAATTTTCTCCCTCAGGTATATTACAGACAGTTTGTAGTCTGGGACTATCTAAGCCACAGACTCTACCGAGAGGTTGCAATCACATAACATTCCTTTTACCTGCTCTGTCTTCAGCTAACTTGCTTGGAGTCATCCATCCTGCATGGTTACTCTGTTCATTACCCATTCCTGATTGTTAGCTCTTTTCCTGATCAATTCAAGCAATTCACATAGTTTATCAACAGTCAGAAATGAGGATAGACCTTTACCTATCGTATTTAGAGATGTGCGTTTCGGGTTTCGGAATTTCGGAATTTTCACGAAATTTCCCGATTCGTGTTTTCGGATGCGGCCGAATTTCCGAAAAATTTTAGATCCGAAAATTTCAGATCCGAAATGTTTTCCGAGCCGAAACGAAATATTTTCGAATTTTTCGAATGGACTTGAAATGTGTCAAACGAGGAGAACAGATTTTCCGAAAAACGAAAATTTTCCGAAAATTTTCTGAAAAACGAAAATTTCTGAAAAACGAAAATTTTGTAAAAACGAAACTTTTTCGAAAAACGAAACTTTTTCGAAAAAACGAAAAGTCGATACAAAAACGGGCAAAATGACACGAAGAAAACGAAAAATGGTCGATATTCCGAAAAATGTGCAATTCCGAAAAACGAAAATTTCCGAAATTACGAAAAGTCGATACAAAAACCGAGCACAGTGACACGAAAATACGAAAAATGGTCGAAATTCCGAAAAAAAAATGTACCCGAAAAATGTGCCGAACCGAATCGAATCGAAACCGAAATCGGTCGAAACGGGCCGAATCGAAAAGTTTAAAAATCCGAAAAATCGAACCGAATCGAACCGAAAAAAAAAAAATCGGTGCACAAGCCTAATCGTATTTTACTACCAAATATACTTGTTACCGCTAAACTACGACAATAAAGCGTCTCGTCCTCCCCTATATTCCAAATATAGTACCCTGCTAGCAGGTGTAGCTATCACCTGTTTACCGCAGCATATATATTTCCTACAGGTGCTTACTTTATCGCATCACCTGTTACTGATATATATATATATGGATAATGTGAGTTACTACCAGATATACCTTATGCATCACCTGTGTACTGCTACTCACAAAACCCCCTGACTGTCAATCAAACTACACCTCTATCAGAAAGAAATGCCATGCTACCAGATATGCCTTATGCATCACCTGTTTACCCATAGACCACGACAATCTCCCTGATTATCAAACTACAATTCCCATCAGGAAATATGCCGTCAACACAAAGAACCGTGAACAGACTACAGACAATCAGACAACAGGCATGCGATTCGTGGGTCAGTAAACGGGCATCTGGGCAAAGTTAAATAAAACCCATTTTTGGTGCCTCCCCCAAGCGCCACACTTGGATTTCCCGGGGCAGGGACCGCAGACCAGAACACGTCACCGGTAGGATATGAAAAAGGTATCTTCCCGTGAGGTTATGAAGTTGATCAGGCTCTGTTTCTGGTGTGGTCCCACCAGGAAATCCTTGGTGTTGGCAATTTGGCAGAGGCGTAACCCAGATGCCCCACGTGGGCTAAAATTGATATGGATCAGACTTAAACAGTCTCTTGCTCGAATGCCTGCAGCTGCCAAATGGTGGACAAGTCAATCAATTCAAGTGCGCACTGAAAGAAACGACACAGACTCGCTGGCTAGTTGTCTATGTAGTCTTTCTCAGACAAAGCCGGGTGACTTCTCTGCTCTTTATTGAAAAGATACAAGCTTTTATGCTACTTCGTGCGTAACGAAAACAGGCTGTTGCCCAAAATTTTAATCGTCAGTAAAATTGTGAAATTGCAGACTTATGTTGAATAATAAAGAAAAGTAAACATCAGCTTATCCGTTTGTCCCCTTAGTCATCAAGGGCGTTGTTACAGGATGTTCCAAAATATTCTTGTCTTGATACCAGAAAGAGGAACTACATGTGCTGAAATCTGCTAAAATAGTGTGTTAAGCAATAATATAAATTTGATTCCTATAAAAACAGTTTAATTAATTTCTGCTCTTAAAGCCGTACTGTTATATTTGAAATGGGCATTTTTCTACGCTTTCCTTTATTATTAAAGCAGATATATATTCTTCTCCATAACACTCTGGTCGAGACACGGGTTCTGGACACTTCGTTCAACGGACGGGTGAGAGGCCTCGAGGCCTACGGTTCCAAAATGAAATTGCGCACTTGGTTAATTGCTTCCATTCACAGGGCCTCAACGTTGACTAGTCGAAGATAGTTCTGTTCGTTCACTGGCCAGTTGAATATAGTACCCGGGTATCCTAAGACACCATTTTTTGAGCTCTTTTGAACGGGACTTAAGCTTGCGAATCGAGGTATTAACCGTTTCCTTTGCGTGTTTTTCCCCGCGTGACGCATCCTGTAAATTCCTTCAATGCACATGTATGACACTTTATTGCTTCAGTGAAGTATAAAAAAATAGAAAATTCACAACAGTGCTGGTGTATGGTAATTCCTAGTGCGGTGAGACTATCCCGTGGTTTATTCAGCGGCTCCTCCGGGGGTGAGTGCTACACCCGGAAGCGGCATCGAAGGACCGGTGTGTCGGAGATATTAATCAGGTAAGAAACTTATACGAGATATAAACAACAACAAGTTTATCTCGTTTGTATTTCTCCGAAGTTCTCCTAAATTCTTTTCATTGTACGTGTTTTAGTTTTAAAAATAGAACCAACCAGCTTAGATACATATATATATCTACAAAATATATATATTTTTATCTCCTTGTACTCCCAGGATCAACAAAAGATGAGCTATCACTTATTCTATTTCTAGAATGAAAAGTAATAAAAACTTATTTAGCGAATCCTCCCCTAATAATGAGAATTTAGCTTCTAATCTTCTGCTTTTTATATTGTAGGTTATCTAACTTCTTTGCTTAATTACTCAATCACAGTAGCTCTTCCAAATTCAATATATATATTTGTATTTCATTGCAACAAATGCTTAAGGACAATTTATCCTTATATGTGTATCAGATTGCTCATTATATTTCTATACTGCAGATTAGAAATATTTCCAAGATTCTGATCTAGCGGTAATCGGAGATAAATCTCAGTCTATATCCATTGCAAGATACACACTCATGTATATATTTACATTAATGCCACTATTTATTTTCCATACATTACCTGTCCAAAATCTGGAAACGTTTCTGCAGTCTTCTTCCAGCAGCAATAAATTCTTTGTATATAATGTATTTTGGAGTATGTGAGAGTATTTTTTTTTTTAATTTCAAAATATTTTTTATTGAGAGGTGTGTACATCGTAATCACTGTAAATAACATACAACAATCGTATGAAGTAATCAAGTATAAGTGCAGCGGTATCTCTCAAACATTTTTGTAATGACATATAAACTATAATAAAATAACATAAAAATAAAAGAATATAAACCGGAAAAAGGAGGGGATCTCAGGATCAGCAGGAGAAGGCAACTTCTCTGAGGCAGAGAGTGCATGAGGAGCTCTCCTTAAACCTCGTGTGAAAGTGACCTAGAGCCAGAATTCTATTATCAATGTCATCACGAACCACGTGCCTTGTAAATTTAATGACTATCCCATATAGCCCATGGATCTTGTTTAGGGGGGCGAAAACCCCACGCCGAGTTAGCTTTAGAGTCGAAAGAATGATATTGAGTTAATAATGTTGCTATCTGTCTTTGCGTTGGGACGATGGTCAGTTTCCAGTTCCGGGCAATAAGCAACATTGTCGTAGAGACAATTATAAATAACATTTTGAGGTGTGATCGAGGAAGGTGGACCATTCCCAGCAATAGGATCTCCGGTGCGCACTGTTTCTGACTGCCCAAGACTTCCGATGCAAGAAGAGATATATCTTTCCACAATGGTGCTATCAGTGGACAGTGCCACCAGATATGACCCATCGTGCCCAGGGCAGACAAACATCTCCAGCAGACGTCTGAAGCGTTTGGGGCAAAACGACTAATACTTGAGGGCAAAAGATACCAACAGTATAGTACTTTTCTTTGCGTTTCAATCAGTGTTGCACACCTCGAGGCTCCAGACGAAAACAAAACAAATGTGCCATGGCCCATTGCGAGGGGGTACTTTTTCCAAAGTGTTGTGAAACTTCCAGCGTATTATTCCAGTCGGTGTATTGAGCAATCGATAAAACAACGAGATGGGTTTCGTGGTGGTGTGCGGGTCTAGCCAAAAAAGTTCAGTGTCCGAGAGGAGCGGCAATGTGGTACGTAAATTAGATATTATTGCATTGGATTTAAAATAGGAATAGAGTTGCATGTATCACAAAAACATTGAGGATGGTACCTTAAATTTCATTTGTAAAGTGTGGAAGGACACCACGTCTGGCAGCGAAAAAAGATGGTGCAGATGCGTGACCCCCGATTGAATCCAGGGCCCAGCTCTAAAGTGAGGCAGCAAATATGAAATAGATGTTAGAGGTGTGGCCATGGATAATGGTTTGTAGTTTTGAAATAAGTGGGCATATTGGTCCCACGCCTTAAGGTACAAAATCGTGGAGGGTAGGATCTCTGGCAGACGTGGTCTCTTTTTACGAGGCACGAATAATAAGTCGGCCAAAGTGTGTCCGGGAATAAAAGTATATTCCAGTACCAGCCATTGAGGCATAGGGTGGGTGTGAACCAGTTCAGCTAGTGATGCCAAACATGTGGCCCAATAATAGTTATGTATATGTGTAACGTTAAGGCCTCCATCACTGTGGCGGTAATATAATAGTTTTCGGGTATTCTGGGCCGTTTATGGTTCCAAATATATCTCATTATAATAGATTGTAAGGTATCTAGGAAGGACATGGGCAGTTGCAAGGGGAGAGTGCGGAAAACGTACAACATTTTTGGCAACACCATCATCTTCACCGCCGCCATCCTGCCCAACCACGAGATCTCTCGAAGTCTCCATTGATATAATTGTGATTTCACCTCTGACAGTAATCTATCGTAATTATAATTAAACAGTTTTTCTGGAGTTCTAGCTATTTTAAGACCTAGGTACACAATATAATCAGTTCGCCAGTCAAACCTATAATTACCTCGGAGGGCGTCCAGGTGGGAAGGGATATATTAACCGGGAGGGCTTGGGTTTTTAGTATATTTACCAAATGATACGAAACCTGACTATACTAGTCCAGTTATTGTTGAAGGGAAGGGAGGGAAAGATCAGGGTCAGTCAAGGTTAAAAGGATATCGTCTGCGTATAGGTTGAGTTTATAAGTCACCGGGCCTGCTTGTACTCCACAAATGGAATCATTTTGACGTATGGCTTGCGCCAAAGGCTCCAAAACTAGGGCATATAAAAGTGGGGAAAGTGGGCATCCCTGTCTTGTTCCATTAGTGATTACAAATTCCTCTGACACAAACCCGCTGCAGAGTACCTTAGCAGATGGAGAATCATACAGAGCCTGTATCGCTGTTATAAAGGAGGGTGGAAATCCGAACTGGTGTAAAACTCGATACAGAAAATTCCAGTTAACCCTGTCAAAGGCTTTTTCTGCGTCCAGTGACAAAATCAAGCTGGATGAGTCCCTACGTCCCATCAGGCCAAGTAAATTAACCAGTTTTTTAGTGCTGTCAGCTCCCTGGCATCTTGATATAAACCCTACCTGATCTAGACCTATTAGAGTGGGAAGAATATGTTGAAGTCGGTTGGCCAATAATTTGCTGAATATTTTAACATCTATATTAGGGCGTAGGTTGGGACAACGGTCAGGAATTTTACCCGGTTTGGGCAAGGTAATAATGTGTGCTCTCAGCATGTCTACTGGGAAGGAGCCACTCTCCCACGCTTCGTCAAAGCTCGCACTTAAATGAGGTACTAGTTGGGAGGCGAAGGTGGAGTAATACAACCCCGTCAGTCCGTCAGGGCCCGGGGCCTTCCGTTTAGGGAGGTTTTTAATGGCCTTCAAAATATCTTCTGTCAGTATGGGTGAGGATAAACTTGCTATATGTGTCTGGGACAACGAGGGAAGATGAACCCGCTCCAGGTAGGTATCTATATCCGCCACCGTAGGGCATTTAACTGTGTGTTTCGCATCCAAATTGTATAGGCTTTCGTAATAGGTGACAAATTCATTCGCTATAATTTTGGGGTTATAGATAAGTCCATTGGGGGATTTAAGGGTAATTTGTTTACGGGGCGTGTTAACAGGTTGAAGTTTGCGAGCTAGGAATCTACCAGGTTTGTTTCGAAGGGCGTAATACATAGCATTGCGCTTGGTCAATGCCTTGAAATAGCTCTCCGCCTCCAAATCCCTCAACAGACCCATAGTGGAATCTACAGTTTTCTATTTTTTTGAGACGGGGCCGTTTTATTGTGTGCGTGTCTAGATCTTGTAATTTAGTAAGTAGGTCCAGTCTTCGTGATACATATTGTTTCCTAAGATGAGTCGCCCATTTTATACATTCCCCTCTTATTACAGCCTTATGGGCTTGCCAGATAGTAAGGCGGTTGACATCAGGCGTCACGTTTTCTTTAAAATAGTTATCTAAGGCTGCCTGTATAGCTATTCGCGCCGGTTCATGAAGTAAAAGGTCGTCTCGAAGTCACCAAGGGGGCCTAGCATAAGTCTGATAAGCGTCGCCTAACGTCAATATCACTGGAGAATGGTCAGACCAAGTAAGGGGCAGTATAGAGCAGTCTATTGTGTATGGAAGGGCTGAGCCCGATATCAGAAAATAATCTAGAGTAGCTATTGTGGACTCTGGATCGAAATGTATAATCCCGTTCGGTGGGGTGTAGGAGACGCCACTCATCGTAAAGATTGTATCTATGTAACAATTGGCGAAATCTCTGGGAGGAGGTCCCATGCTGTCTACAAGTAAACGTGGACGAGCGGTCTTTTAAGGGATCTAGTCCCATGTTTAAGTCTCCACAGATTACAAGAGTGCCCGATTGAATATCCGTTACCTTTTGCAAAACCTGGGACAGAAACTGTGATTGGGCAGCGTTGGGAGCATAAATTGACACTAGAGTATAAATTCTCGAGTTTAAAAGTGCAGACTAATATTATGTAGCGACCTTTCGGGTCTTTAAGGATACGGTGCACTTGAAATGTGTAAGGATTCTGATCCATGCAGGGCAGCACCCTTCCAAATCCTGCACTTCGTGTCATTCCTGTTTCCAGCGCTGTGTTCCAGCAGCTAAATAGTTAATGCACCAAAACACACACACTCACACACTCCAGGTCATCTGACCTCTCTGTTAATAAAAGTGCCACACCCCTTCTGTTCCCAGCTTAAACATTAGTTGTATCTGCTCTCAGCAAGAGAGAACCTATGTTGTGGCTTTCCTGTGGTTTCCTGAAAACCAAACCCTGCCGTGTGTGTTTCCAGACCCTCCGGTATCCTGTGTATGCAAGGCCCTGCTGTCCCAGTCTGCAGTGGCGTCACTAGGGTTGGTGTCACCCGGTGCGGAAACTTATGGTGTCACCCCCCCTGAGTTTTACGGATTTTTTTTTAACTACTCTTACTCCTAAATCAGTACTCCCATATAACACTGAATGCTCATACACACAGCGCACATTACTGTGAGGTTTATTGCGGTGGAGCTCTCTCATATGCTCACACAAATTTTTGCCAACTGCCAGCAAGTACGTTGCCTGTTCGAAGGCAGTGAAAGCACACATGGATATATATTGCCCCCAGCAGCTCTGGATATATTGCCCCCAGCAGCTCACCCATGGAAATATATTGCCCCCCGCTCACATATGGATATATTGCCCCCGTTCACAATTATTTATTGCCCCCAGCAGCTCACCCATGGATATATATTGCCCCCAGCTCACATATGGATATATTGCCCCAGACCAGCTCACACATGGATATATTGCCCCCAGACCAGCTCACACATGGTTATATTGCCCCCAGACCAGCTCACACATGTATATATTGCCCCCAGATCAGCTCACACATGGATACTGCCAGCGCTCATGGATATGCCCCAGCTCCTCTCATGGATATTGCCCCAGCTCCTCTCATGGATATACTGCCCCAGCTCCTCTCATGGATATACTGCCCCAGCTCCTCTCATGGATATACTGCCCCAGCTCCTCTCATGGATATACTGCCCCAGCTCCTCACATGGATATACTGCCCCAGCTCCTCTCATGGATATACTGCCCCAGCTCCTCTCATGGATATACTGCCCCAGCTCCTCTCATGGATATACTGCCCCAGCTCCTCTCATGGATATACTGCCCCAGCTCCTCACATGGATATACTGCCCCAGCTCCTCTCATGGATATACTGCCCCAGCTCCTCTCATGGATATACTGCCCCAGCTCCTCTCATGGATATACTGCCCCAGCTCCTCTCATGGATATACTGCCCCAGCTCCTCTCATGGATATACTGCCCCAGCTCCTCTCATGGATATACTGCCCCAGCTCCTCTCATGGATATACTGCCCCAGCTCCTCTCATGGATATACTGCCCCAGCTCCTCTCATGGATATACTGCCCCAGCTCCTCTCATGGATATACTGCCCCAGCTCCTCTCATGGATATACTGCCCCAGCTCCTCTCATGGATATACTGCCCCAGCTCTCTCATGGATATACTGCCCCAGCTCCTCTCATGGATATACTGCCCCAGCTCCTCTCATGGATATACTGCCCCAGCTCCTCTCATGGATATACTGCCCCAGCTCCTCACATGGATATACTGCCCCAGCTCCTCTCATGGATATTGCCACACACAGAGTATATGGGTGACACAATATTTTATAATTTAAATTAACGATGTGAGTGCCAGGTGTATATTTATGTTTCACACATAGGTGAAGATATCTTGAGGTCAGACACCGAAGCGTTAACTAACATAGCAGCTCAGCTTTTTCTCTCCCCCCTCCAATTCCCAGCACAGTGACCTGCACTCTGTGTCTCCAGACATAGAGCAGGAGAGGGCAGAAGGTGATCAACATTATGTAGGAGGCCATATGTCCATAGGAAAATACATGCACTGTTTACTGTGCTGATCTGCCAGGACACTGTGGCACAGCCAGGCAGCAATGATTAAAATAAATAAACAGGCAGCAGTGCACTTACCATGCAGCTGCACCCTGCCTTTACTGAGACCCCTTTGCTCCTGGGTCAGATCACTCTGTTCTCTTCTCCCTCTGACACACAGAGGGTTAAGGAAGGGCTTCCCTCTTCTTATCACATCTCTGGCAGTGGTTGCCTCAGAGGATGGGGGGGGATGGGGGGGGTGGGCTTGGGCGATCAGCGTTTGAGAAGCAGCTTGACAACCGCAGAGGCAGAGGCAGTCATCAGGCAGGGAGGGGATTTCTGTCCTCCTGGTGCCCTGGCCCCCCTCAGCTATTACACTGCTCCAGAATGCACACTGAAGGGACACGGAGAACGGAGACCCGTATCCCCAGCAGATGAGAAGGGAGTCTGATTGTCCCGCCCCTTCCCCTGCCTGATAGCCAGCTGGTACCTTAGCCTGGGAGCACGGGCGCCGGATTGGATGGACGGTGGACCCCTTCCCTTCTGTGATGACTGTCTGCACACGCACTGGTCTGGCAGCTGTGTCACTGTGTGCAGCCTCCTGCTCTTTCCCACCACATGTGACGTGAAGCTTCAAGCGTGGCGCCGGCGCACTGCATCACCAGTATCACGTGACTAACTCTCTTCCGGACTTAACTGACAATCAAACAAAGGGCCGTTCCCATATGTGCCAGAACACCGTTGCCGCAGCCGCTCATGAACACCAAAGTGCCCACGTGAGCGGACTTCTTTCTAAACGGATTGGCAGCTGGAAACTATTAGGGGCGCACAACAGTGCTACACCACTGGACACCCGCCCTTAGGGTGACGGTGTCACCCTAAGGGCGGGTGTCACCTGGTGCGGGCCGCACCCCCCGCCCCCACGTAGCGACGCCACTGCCAGTCTGTTTCCTGATTTCCCCTACATCAAGTTTATTTGTTTTTGCTGCCTCTAGCAGCAACCTCGCCCCTCACCGCAGACCCCTTGTTTTGGCATCACCGCATCCCGGGCTCAGAATCCTGCATTTTCTGTACCACCCCGGTACAGTACCTGACAAAATGCCACTCTATTGTGAATCAGCAAGGTGACCCCTCGTGCTTTAGTTTTAAACGTGGAGTGATACTGTTTTAGGTATTGGGGGGGCATATAGCCTGGGATGATCTAGTCGGCGAAAATGCGTCTCTTGAAGACATACAATATCTGCATCATGAGCTCTGAGATCACGATATAGAGAGTGCCTTTTTACGGGCAAATTTAAGCCCTTAACATTAAAGGTTATTACTTTCATAGATTTTCCATTAAGTGCGTCATGGAACGGGGATTAACCAGGCCAGGGTTTTTTTTATTTAGGGGGGCGTTTCAACGTATGGGCGGGATAAAAGAACCAGTCACATTGAATAGATAAATCCTGAAATTGAGGAAGGGAGCAAAAACAATTAAATAACATTCCGGGAATAAAGAACCACCATCGCGATGTACAATTGTAACTCGGAAACAAAAAACAAGTAAACAAAACATTATATACAAACCCATAAGGGTACATCTCCTGTGAAAAGTCCCGAAATTCGGGGGCACTTCTCAGACTCCTCGGCCGAGGAGGGAGAGTTGGGTACGGAGGGCCAGACCCGCACAATGCTCACCAAGCGATCCCATTGGCATTCTGGCCCACTCGCCAACCGGGGGGGGGGTTAATGATCGTCTGACAGATTGAACGACGGAGTCTCAGTGATCTAGCATATACCATGGAAAATATTGTTGGAGGAGCCAGGCATTGGAATTCGGAAAAGGGCATCATGACCCAGGATTAACCAGTCAGCGTTTGTGCCATTCCGGATCCAACCGACGAGGCGCTGTTTGTTTCCTAGGCTGGGGAGGATCATCTCCAAAACCCTAGTCCCGAAGCAGCTTGTCACCTTCCTCCACAGAAACCGCCACATGGATAATGCCATTGCGTGAGATCAACAGTTTAGTCGGGAAACCCAATCTGTAGCCGGTGTTATTATTTCGAAGTATCGCCGTGATGTGTTTAAAATCCCTCTGCAGCTGAAGAGTAGCCTTGGACAGGTCGGGGTATACAGATATGTGATTATATTCAGGTTGTAGCGCCCCTGGGTCCCATAATGCCCTCAGTATATCCTTACGTGGTTTAAAATAATGGAGGCGCAGAAGAACGTCACGAGGGGCTTTCACTGGGGCTGATGGAGGTTTCGGCAGACAGTGTATGCGGTCAAATAACAACGAATCTGGCGTAGCGTCTGGGAGTAACCTCTGTAACAAATCTGTCACATAGGAAATAAATTGGGATGAGGTGACAGAATCCGGGATGCCTCGTATTTTTAAATTATGGCGTCGTGAGCGGTCCTCCATGTCTGCCAATTTTAACATAGTCACCTTAAGTTTGTCCTCCAGAGTTTCAACTTGTTCAGTCATGGTATTGTGGGCATCTGCAAACTCAGACATCTTCGTTTCCAGTCTGTCTGTCCTCTCACCAATTTCCTTGATGTCGCTGCGGATGGCTGTCGCCACTGCATCCAGCCTAGCTGTTAGAGTTGCGGAGAGGTCTCCAAGCATGTCAGCCATACGAGACATAAGCGTTTCCAGATTGGAATTAGCTGTTATTGCGGCGCTTCCTGTTTCCATCGCGCTCGGGGAAGCTGGAGAGGAGCCGCCGCCATCTTGAGAATCCGCAGATTCCTTCAGCTTCATGGCGCGCAGCATAAAAAACTCTGGAGGTAGCCATGGTGGGCAGCACGTATTCCCCCCGAAATTGAGCGAGTGGGGGCCGATTTGCTTTTATATTCCGCTGATGTAGAGGATCCGGTGCAGGAGCTCCTCTCTCACACGTCCTCCATGTGCTGCGGTTAGGCCACCGTCGAAAGTGAGAATATTTTAAAGATATTATATCTTAGTTTCTATGTTTCTTCTAGCATCTCCTTGAGTATGCTCGAGAGAAGTGTTAGAGATGAGTCAATGCATTGTATGTAATGAATTGTGAGTGAATGAATGTCTGAATGCCCGAATGCCCTCCACTCATTGTGTTCTGTTTAGTAATAGTACATTCCATGTCATTTATTACGTACCTCCCTACTTAGCATATAGTGTTATGTCTATATGAGGGCTTCAAAACGGTTAACTTTTTCTTACACCACAAGATGGCAGTGTTGATTTTCAAATAAAAATTCAAGAATATTATATTACTATTCATTTGAATCATATGATATGGTTCACAGGTCAATTTGTCTTATCACTGTCTTACAGACTGGTGTCTGGAACTGTCATATTTGATTTAATCTTGATTTCTATCCATTTCAAGGTTTTTACTAAAGGGCTCTTATCAATACCGACATTCCGTTGCAATTAAGTCAGCAGAATATTTCTATTCTTCAGTTAAAACAGCTTATTTCTATTCTTCAGTATACTGCTTTTATAATATATTTCAAAATATTTCTTAATATTATTTTCTGTGCTACGAATATAGAATATATATATTGATTATAAGAATATATATTTTTGTGGATAGCATAGATAAACTTGTGCACATATTTTAACTTAAATGTTCTTTATCAGAAAAGAAAATATCTTTTAAGTAAAAAAAAAACATACCCATAAATTTTGTCTGTAACATGTCTGGCACTTAGGCTCGGCATATATCATATAAAGACATTTTATATCGTCTATAGCATCATAGTCTTGCAATTATAGTTTTAAACACACATTCCTCTCTAATGAGTTAGTTTACCTTAGAATGAACTTGCCTCTGGAAAATAAATCTCTCTGGGTTCATTCTAAAGCTAGGTAAGAATTGAAAAAGAAAAGACAGGTTTCATATAAAAATATAAACAAGATGGCTACAGGCATCCATTTTGTCTTTCCCTATAAAAATACCTGACAGGTGTTTAGATTAGGGTTCCCTTTAGGTTTGCTGCTGGATGTGTGTCTGTGTTTTTGTAACCTTAACCCTTGCCTTTCTTTCTGGTTAGTATTGTGACCTGTTTGTGTCCTGCCCTGCAGTGTGACGTCTTCATCATCAGTCTGTCTGTAATCTAGCCGGCAGCACTCCTGCCTTTTGGGCTTCTCGCCCCGTACCATGGGTCCCATTCTGCCTCACGCCGGATGTCACCCTGACAAGTCCTGATTATGAAAGGATTCTGGGAAATGTAGGCAACATCTGGGGGCCGTGAGTCTGAGACCCCTGCTCTAGAATGCGACAAAATACAACATATCAGTGTCGCTGTCAGTGGCCGTGGTATATGGCAGCCTCATATCAACCACTAGGTAATCAATCACAAAGAGGGAGAAATCATTCTGGGTGAATCACGGTGAGACAGAAACCAGCTTTCTATTGAAGTGGAAATAGGCTGGAAGATGGCCGCCATTGTACACAGGCGGCCATCTTGTTCAGAATATTGGTTCACTTGTATATAACTAGGCAGGTTTGTAGCTGAAACTAGAATGAGGTATACGTAGAAAGTTAGGAATGTGTTTAGATTAGCAGAAAAGCAATTAAAGCCCGATGAAAGATCTCTGCTGTTCCTGGCACGGAGGAGAAAAGCAAAGTAGATACTCCAAGGTCGTTGGGGCCCGCAGAAAGACAAAGGAGTATAGAGATCAGGCCAGGTGCCATCTGTAACAAGTGATTGTAGGCGCAAGGGAGGAGGGCGCAGCCCGGAACAGTAAGAGCAATTAATTATGATTTACTGAAACTAACACAAAGTTTGCCAATTTACGGCCAATTAATGGAATGTCTTTGTATTAGCCAAAGGGAGGTATTAACCCACGTGGGGTGGAATAAAGTGTCATTGGGAGGTGGGCTAACTGGGATGTACCTAATTACGTATTTTTGGGTATAAGATCCCTTGCACGGGTGAAAGGGGGGGCTCACTCTTTGCGATTCAATCCTGTGTGGGCACTTGTGTGACGACACAATAAAGTTTGACTTTCCTGAAGAGACTCGTGTTCTGACAATCCTTACTTGTGCCCGGTCCGGCGCCGTCTTGAAAGTGAATCTGTTTTTGTCCGGCTACATTTTTGGGGGCTCGTGAGCCGGGATACGGGCCCTTTCCGAGCACACAGTAACGGGCTGCTGTGAACACAGTGCGGTGCTTGACTGCAGCGGGTGCGAGAATCCCGATGGTTGGGCGTCCGTTGAAGGTGAGCTGACATCTGCAGGCGCTGAGCAGGATTTCCTGTTCAGTGGACCTCGTCTCGTCCCAAACGGACCCCTGACCCGGGAACTGGGACACCACTGAGTCTGAGGAAACAGCAAGCAGCGCCGGCGATAGGTAACGTGTCTTCTATGTTTTGTATGTCTGAAGGAGATACCGGTATCTAAGGGAAACGTCCGACTGAGATAGACGGATAAGGGGACGCGATGGCCACCGTCCCGTTGGCATATCTAGCCCGCCGCTGATAGCACTGACATTGCTAAGGAGCCAGAGTGGCTAGCGGGTGTCTGGATTCGGGGGAATTGAATGCCAACCAAAGGGTAGTTCTGTAAGAGAGGGAGAAGGTAGCCACGTGGAGTTGCATAAGTCATTAGTCAGTGTTTGTAAACAGAGCTTCGCCACGTGGGTAAAAGGGAAAGGAGGAGGGATTTTCTGTGACTGGGCTGAGAGCCTGAGTCAGTGCTAGTGTGCACGTCGTGTAGTGAAAAGGGCTCATAGTGGAGCCAGCGGTAGCTGCAGAGATAGTGGTGCCGGGTGGGTGAGATTACCCATAAGGCAAATTGGAATTGCAGACGGCAGTAGAGATATAGAACGGGGTGCACATAGTCACAAGCAGTCAAGAGTTAGAGTTCAAATTACGGGGTATAAGGAGCCACAGAGGAGGGAATGAGCACCCTCGGCTAGTAGAAAGAGTTGAAGTGCCTATGTTCTGTTGTTCTGTTATGTGATGAAAGCATCTGATACGGTATGTGTTGTGAATGAATTGATTCGAGTGCTGTGAGTGAACGTGCGCCTACTCGCTCCGCGAGGAAGCAAATACGAGTTTTGACCCCGAACGTACGTTTCCGGCTCAGGCGACTGCAGACGGCTACTGAAGGGGGAAGCGCCTGCAGACACGGATGAATTGTTGACTGAAGTATCAGACTGTAGATTTTAACTGTTGTTGAAATAATATATCTGTATTGCAAAGAGTACTGTTTTCAAGAGTAATAATGGGTAACGGGTCATCTAAGCCCAAGAAGGTGAAGGAGGGTGAGACGCCCCTAGAATATATGGTGCGGAATTTCGAAGCATTATATAAAACTCATGACTATGGTGTAGAATTAAAAAAAAAAAAAAAAAAGTTAAAAGTAATGTGTACAGTTGTGTGGCTGTTATTAGTCCCAGGATGGCCAGAGCAGGGGTCAATGGACCCGGAGTTGGTACAGAAGGTACATTCCCAAGTCACAGAGCAGTACGGACATCCTGAACAGTACCCGTATATAGATATATGGAGATATTGTATTAAAAACAAGAGTCATTTTATAATGATAGCGGGGAGAAATAAGAAGCAGGACCCCCTAAATAATGAAGAGAGAGAGAGCGGTGTTAGTAGAACAACCGGAAGAGAGTGATGTTTTGCCCCCGTCCTATCCATTATGTTATGGGGCAGCCAGAGAAGTTTTGAGTGCCGCGGTTGCGCGGGCGGAGAGGGGGGAGCGGGCAGCTGCTGTGTCTCGGTCAGCTCCCTCTGCTCCGTCCCGTGTGACTGTGGAAGAAGAGCAGGGTGCAGCGGGTGGAGGGGATAGAGAGGCTCCACCAGGAAAGATTGAGATGCCCAATGGGAGCATATATAAATTAATTAATATTTTACGGAGTGAGATGATTGCGGTGCTGTATGGCTTGTGTGTGTGATTCGGACTGATTTTGTCCGATTGTGTTTATAATTGATCTATTAAACTGTTCAATTAAAAGTAGGAATGACTAGTAAGATTGAGTTTCGTACTTGTTTTTTTTTTCCTCTCTTCCCTGGTGTATAGGCCCCCTCCTTTCTGACAAACTGTTTGCGAGGGGGAAGGGGGAGGGAGTCAGTTTGTTTTTCTTTGCTCTCTGATAGCTGGAAAGAATAACCCTTTGTGTATCTGTGCAGCGAATTCAAAGTAAAGAGAAATAGAGAAAAAGGATTACTATGCTTGGCTAATTTTAATGTGTGTTACAATAGAATATTTGTCTGAAGTCTGTTGAGTGCAAGATATATGTTTATATTTTGTGTTGATATTATTCCGAAAGTTTTAGTTTTGTTCAGAGCTAGAATTAAATAAAAAAAAAAGGGGAGTCCTGGTTTTTATATTGTTACACATAAACAATAATAAGTACGTAATAATATACAATATTGTCTACCAAAATATAAAATTTATTAACAAATTAAATTGAAATATATGAAACGGTTAGAAAATTAATATTAAAAGAAAAATAATTCGAGAAATAATTAAAGTAGTTTTTCTTTACTGTTTTTAAAAGGTATGTTTTTGTTTGATTTTTGATGGAATGGTTATTTTATTGTTATGAGATGTTGGGAGTGGTCTTATGACAATGGAATGATTTATTTTTATTTATTTTTTTCGGATGTGGTATTAAGAGTCTGTTTTGGGCTACGGGAAAAGATCTCTGAGAATATTGTTTATACAATGTGTATATGTATATGCCCGAATGTCCCATCCAGCTCCTGGGGCGGGATATCCTTTGCAAATTGCAAGCCCAAATTACGTTTTTTCCCGGGGGTCACGCTCAATTAGACCTGCCGGAGGGTGGCAGCTTTGCTCGGCAGCATAACCCAGCCAGCCCGCACAACCCCCAATCTGTGAAAATCGCAGTAGTTATGCCAAGGGAGGAAGAATGGCGCACGGCACCTACTCTGCCTGCCACGCCGGATCCGCACGCACTACTCCTTGGAATTCCTGAGGTGGGGGTGGAGGAAAACCCGCCCAGATTAGTTGAATTAAAGCCCAGTGCGACACCTGTGGCCCTAAGACAATATTATATCCCACAGAAAGCCAACCAGGTTACAGAGTTTCTAAAAAGAAAGCACAAATATGCAAACACAGTGTAAAATACCTGGGATTCCAGTTAACAGGTACCAACGTGCACTGGGGGCAGAAAGAAAAGAAGCAGTGTGCCGCATACCCCAACCAAAGACCAGGAGACAAGTCCGTGAGTTCCTGGGAGCTGCAGGCTTCTGCCGCCTGTGGATCCCCAACTTCGCAGATATTGCCAAACCGCTTCATCAGGCCACGAAGGGGGGGGAACAAGATCCCTTTCATTGGAAAGAAGAGCAAACAGCAGCGTTCCAGAAATTAAAGACTCTGCTGATGGAAGCTCCTGCACTGGGCCTGCCAGATCACAGCAAGCCCTTCCAGCTGTTCGTGCATGAACATAATCAAACAGCAACAGGAGTATTGGTCCAGACCTTTGGCTCATGGCTGAGGCCTGTGGCCTACCTCTCCAAGCAACTCGACCCTGTGGCCTGCGGCCTACCCCCATGCCTGAAAGCAGTGGCTGCCACCGCAATGCTGATAGCAGAAGCAGACAAGCTGACCCTTGGACAAGTTCTTCATGTCAAGGTGCCCCACGCTGTCAAGGCTCTGCTGGATGTGAAAGGAGGTTACTGGTTCAGTAGCAGGCCGGATTTGAAAGACGTACCCCTAGACAAATACGATCTACAGCTATTCACTGATGGAAGCAGCTACATGGATGATGGGAAGAAAGTCTCCGGCTATGCAGTAGTCTCAACAGAAGAAGTCATCGAAGCAAAGCCATTGCCAGGCCATACATCTGCACAATTGGCCGAAATAACAGCTTTAACCAGAGCCCTTGAAATCTCTGAAGGCAAAAGAGTAAATATCTACACAGATTCCAAGTATGCCTTTATGACAGTCCATGCACATGGTGCACTCTACAAAGAGAGAGGCCTACTTACGTCTTCAGGACAACAAATCAAATGTGCAGCTGAAATCGCGGCCCTCCTGGAAGCAGTATGGAAACCAAGTGCTGTCAGCATCATGCACTGCCGTGGCCACCAAAAAGGCCATGATGAAATTCCAAAAGGTAACAGACGCGCGGACCAGGCCGCAAAAGCAGCTGCAAAACCGCCACCGCCAACAGAAGATCAAGCTAAAGTACTGATCTGCAAGCAAGAACCTCAACCTCCCATGCCAAATTACGAGTTCTATATGAATTTGAAAAAGTTTGAACCCCACGGCGAGTTCATTGAAATAATACTGCACAAATGGCAAGATGATTATGAACTGTTGGAACTCAATCATGATTACATCCAATGGCTTTTCCCAACTCGGACACAAGGCCGAAATTTCTACTCTACTCCCCTAAATCCGCAAGAGACACGCCTAATGGTTAACACCTCAGAAGTTCAGCAAAGACTGCGCAGAGCCTACAAGATAATGCTGAAATTCTTCGGCGTAAAAATAGTGGGGGAGGAGGAAGACAATGAAATAACTGAAGTTGAACGAGCAGAAAATTTCGCGTCGGTAAGAGATTCACAAGACAGACAAGATTTGTTATTTTTCGCATGGCGATACTATTTCCCAAAAGAAGAATTTATCTGGGGAAATCATGGAGAATTGGCACGATACAAACCAAAACCAGTGGTGGCTGCACTCCTACCGGCGCCACTGAGCGAATGGACACCTGTGTACTCAGAGAAAGAAAAGAAGTGGCTGACAGAAGAACCCGGAGGGTATGGAGAAGATGGATGGTTCCAGATGGAGAGTGGACGTATAGTCCTACCAGCAACACTGGCTCCTGAAATCACAAGAGCACTTCACGCAAGTACCCATGGAGGGAGAGAAATGATGGAGCAACAGTTGGAGCCACATTTCTACGTACCAGGATTGTCAGCAATCTGCAAAGCAACAGCTCAGCAGTGTGTAACATGTGCCAAAAACAACCCGAGAACAGGCCCATCTCAACCCCCAGGGAAACAGCCAATCGGGCTATCCCCAATGGCATCATTACAAATAGACTTTACAGTGCTGCCACCCTGCAAAGGATACAAATATTTACTAGTGATGGTGTGCACTTTGACAGGATGGGTAGAAGCCTTCCCAACGAGAACTGAAAAGACGACAGAAGTGGTAAAGAGCCTGATGAAAGAAATAATACCACGTTACGGACTTCCACTCGAGATAGGGTCGGACAGTGGCCCTGCATTTATCCAGAACTGTTTGCAACAACTTGCCCGGCTACTGGGCATCACCTGGAAGCTACATACTGCCTACAGGCCCCAAAGTTCGGGAAAAGTTGAAAGAATGAACCGTACCCTAAAGACTTTGATGTCCAACTGTGCCAAGAGACGTCATTGAGCTGGTTGGACTTGCTGCCGATAGTCCTTTTGCACATTAGGTGCAGACCAACCCCCCAATTGAAGCTAAGTCCGTACGAATTTATGTTTGGACGGCCAACCCCTCTGATTAATGGACTAAGGGGGACCTTCGGGCATTGGGAGAAACTAAACTAAATGATCAGGTAGTAATGCTGGGTAAATCAATGCAGAAATTAAATACTTGGGTGGGGGATAATATACCGCATTTTCTGTATCCTTCACTGCATAAGTATTGTCCGGGTGACTCAGTATGGGTAAAAGAGTGAAAAAAATGATCCACTAGGTCCAAAATGGAGAGGTCCTTATCTTGTCCTGTTATCAACCCCCACAGCAGTAAAGGTTGCCGAGGTGGTCCCGTGGATACATCACTCCAGAGTGAAAGCAGCTGCAGCCAGTCCTGAACCAGCATGGAAGGTCGTTACCAACGAGACCAACCCGCTGAGGCTGAAGCTGACAAAGACCACAGCCATGAGCACCTAAATGATCCTAACCCAGATAATACAGAGGATCAACAAGTGGGTGTTTTGATGGGCACAGGTCCTGACCACCCGTCAACGGGGGATACCCACAGGGTGCTTTTTAGGGGCCCGGCCCCCACCCTCGATTATCCAGAAATGTTCTTTACTTTTGAAATTCCGGTGGGGAGGGATTGGGTTTATGTGACTGTGAAAAGAATTGCCCAAGGAATTCTGACATTCGGGGCATTTGTGGTGCTGATTTTATATCTTGCTAATCTGATTTATGGACTCTCACGTGGGGCATGTCCCAATTGTACAGGCAACGTGGGGAAAGTGGATATTTCCCATATCTGGAATGGTACGCACCCGGTGATGGAGAACCGTACCATGTGGAGACAAAAACGAGAAGTATCATCCGAGATATTGCCAAGAGGACATTTACTTGTGCAATTTAAATATGACTATGCTAAGAAATCTGGGCAGAAAGCATGTTGGGTGTGCAGCAGAATGCACCCAGAGACAATTCATATCCCATTTGCTTCTGTTCCTATGAACCTGAGTATGTTTGCATCAGGGAATATCACAATACACTCTTTTCGGCCACCCAGAGAACAACCAGAAATGTACGAGGCCGGATACCCTATAATAGGGTACATATACCCCCCAGAGTGGTGTTTCCAAATAGGACCAGATAGAGACACACATAAAAAGGAAGGGTGTTATTCAAGCAAATTCAATTGGACATTATACATATATACAGTGTAGAAAACTCACGAGTGAGCAAGATGAAGTGATTGCAAGTGAGTCCGGAGGGACTCAGAGTGTGCTGGAAACAACGAGACGAATGAGGCGAATGATGTTGGAATTAGCAAAGGGAACACTACACCTATCACCATTCATGTTTGAAGAGGGATACCAGGTGTGTTGTGGGAGAGTGTGTTACACATGGGTTCCACCAACAATAACGGGAATGTGTTATTTGGCTAAGCTGGTCCCAATCCAGAGACTAAGGGGAGAAGACACAAACACAGACACAGAACTACACCCTAGGTACCCACTGGTGTTTGAGAGACCAAAGAGAGAGTTGTTTGCGAAGATGGATCGAATATGGACATGGTTGCCAGCATGGACTGGATGGGGAGGAGAGATGATGAGGAGATTGAATAGCTATGTCAATCTGATGGATGAGATTCTGAATAGAACCAGTATGGATATCCAGCTGCTGAATCTGGAAATGCGTGAGTTACGAAAGGTGCAGATGATACATGATATGGCGCTTGAGCAGATCAGTGCAGCCTTGAATGGATTGTGTGAAATGACAATGCACTATGAATTTTGCACCTTCATCAGAAACACTACACATGAAGTCCCAGATTATTACCAGGTAATTCAAGATCACCAAGAGAAGGTAGCACAGTTGCAGGACACAGCCAGGAGGATTGCTGCCGAAGGCTGGAATCCGCTCCGTGGGTTTGGAGCAATGGGAGAATGGTTTGGTTCCATCTTGAGATTTATCTCACAGATTGGATCCATGATACTCATGATAGTGGTGATCTTGATCATAGGGATACTGATATACCGCATAGGGCTATGCTTATGGCCACTGTGTAAGACAGCACTGACACCTACACAAACACAGAAGATACCACTGATAATTCCACAGGGTATGTTCCCAGTGAAAGAACCCCCCCCCCCAGTATAAGGAGTTTCAGAATAGTGGAGTGTAATGGCTACAAGTGCCAGGAAAAGATCCTGACACTTGAGCCAAGGGGGGAATGAAGTGGAAATAGGCTGGAAGATGGCCGCCATTGTACACAGGCGGCCATCTTGTTCAGAATATTGGTTCACTTGTATATAACTAGGCAGGTTTGTAGCTGAAACTATAATGAGGTATACGTAGAAAGTTAGGAATGTGTTTAGATTAGCAGAAAAGCAATTAAAGCCCGATGAAAGATCTCTGCTGTTCCTGGCACGGAGGAGAAAAGCGAAGTAGATACTCCAAGTTCGTTGGGGCCCGCAGAAAGACAAAGGAGTATAGAGATCAGGCCAGGTGCCATCTGTAACAAGTGATTGTAGGCGCAAGGGAGGAGGGCGCAGCCCGGAACAGTAAGAGCAATTAATTATGATTTACTGAAACTAACACAAAGTTTGCCAATTTACGGCCAATTAATGGAATGTCTTTGTATTAGCCAAAGGGAGGTATTAACCCACGTGGGGTGGAATAAAGTGTCATTGGGAGGTGGGCTAACTGGGATGTACCTAATTACGTATTTTTGGGTATAAGATCCCTTGCACGGGTGAAAGGGGGGGCTCACTCTTTGCGATTCAATCCTGTGTGGGCACTTGTGTGACGACACAATAAAGTTTGCCTTTCCTGAAGAGACTCGTGTTCTGACAATCCTTACTTGTGCCCGGTCCGGCGCCGTCTTGAAAGTGAATCTGTTTTTGTCCGGCTACACTATGAGAGGCCTTGTTACCCGTCACGGTGATTCGGGTGTGGAAGCAGCGTCACAGTATAGCGAAAACACCCAGAAATAACCAGGAAAAGGAGGAGAGGTGCATAAAGCTCCCCTTGTGTTCCTCCACCCCATCCTTCTAGATTGTAAGCTCCTATGACCAGGACCCTCTACACCTCTTGTCTCCATCTTATCTTTATCTGTGTCTTCTTCCCTTTGGTTATTGTACAGCGCTGCGGAAACTGTTGGCGCCATATAAATGCTAATAATAATATAGGGGGAGGGGGTGACAGGGAAATGAGGGAGGAAATAAAAATCATCAATAGGAGCGACGTCATGGTATGTGACTCCGCTTTACGAGTCCGTGACACGAGGCGCCGGCGTCCTGACTGCACTTTGTGTCTCCTCTCCCAGACCTAGAGCTTCATGGGAAATGCATCCTGATAACCCATGTGACCTGAGCATGTGTCATGTGACTCCAGCCTCCTAATTATCATAAGCATGAGCTCTAAACACAAGAGATAAATGTCACACTGCACAGTGTCATCCAACAGTACATGTCTGTAACAATGTGACCATTACAGGAGACAACTATACAGACAGAGTTTGTCTCGTGTGTTTTGAACTCTACCATAGAACTTCCTGTACAGAAGAGGAAAAGGTCTGAATCTTTGAAATCACTTCCGGTAGCAGAGAAATAAACACTGAAAGGAGGATCCAGGCTGCAGGTCAGAGCTGGGATTGTGTGTCTTAATATACAGATATTAGGGGAAGATTGGATTTATATTGTGCTAGAAATGTATTAGGAGACTCCATAAAGATGGCTCCCACAGAGCAGACACATGGAAAAGCTGCTGTGTCCTCTGTGTTTAGCGCTCTGTAAAAATATATACAACTCAGGATCCTCTAATTCCCCGTATACTCATATATAGAGCTCAGGATCCGCTAATTCCCCGTATACTCATATATAGAGCTCAGGATCCGCTAATTCCCCGTATACTCATATATAGAGCTCAGGATCCTCTAATTCCCCGTATACTCATATATAGAGCTCAGGATCCTCTAATTCCCCGTATACTCATATATAGAGCTCAGGATCCACTAATTCCCCGTATACTCATATATAGAGCTCAGGATCCTCTAATTCCCCATATACTCATATATAGAGCTCAGGATCCTCTAATTCCCCGTATACTCATATATAGAGCTCAGGATCCTCTAATTCCCCGTATACTCATATATAGAGCTCAGGATCCACTAATTCCCCGTATACTCATATATAGAGCTCAGGATCCGCTAATTCCCCGTATACTCATATATAGAGCTCAGGATCCTCTAATTCCCCGTATACTCATATATAGAGCTCAGGATCCTCTAATTCCCCGTATACTCATATATAGAGCTCAGGATCCTCTAATTCCCCGTATACTCATATATAGAGCTCAGGATCCTCTAATTCCCCGTATACTCATATATAGAGCTCAGGATCCTCTAATTCCCCGTATACTCATATATAGAGCTCAGGATCCTCTAATTCCCCGTATACTCATATATAGAGCTCAGGATCCTCTAATTCCCCGTATACTCATATATAGAGCTCAGGATCCGATAATTCCCCGTATACTCATATATAGAGCTCAGGCTCCTCTAATTCCCCGTATACTCATATATAGAGCTCAGGATCCACTAATTCCCCGTATACTCATATATAGAGCTCAGGATCCTCTAATTCCCCGTATACTCATATATAGAGCTCAGGATCCTCTAATTCCCCGTATACTCATATATAGAGCTCAGGATCCTCTAATTCCCCGTATACTCATATATAGAGCTCAGGATCTGCTAATTCCCCGTATACTCATATATAGAGCTCAGTATCCTCTAATTCCCCGTATACTCATATATAGAGCTCAGATCCGCTAATTCCCCGTATACTCATATATAGAGCTCAGGATCCTCTAATTCCCCGTATACTCATATATAGAGCTCAGGATCCTCTAATTCCCTGTATACTCATAGAGCCCAGGATCAGCTAATTCCCCGTATACTCATATATAGAGCTCAGGATCCTCTAATCCCCGTATACTCATATATAGAGCTCAGGATCCTCTAATTCCCCGTATACTCATATATAGAGCTCAGGATCCTCTAATTCCCCGTATACTCATATATAGAGCTCAGGATCCTCTAATTCCCCGTATACTCATATATAGAGCTCAGGATCCTCTAATTCCCCTATACTCATATATAGAGCTCAGGATCCGCTAATTCCCCGTATACTCATATATAGAGCTCAGGATCCTCTAATTCCCCGTATACTCATATATAGAGCTCAGGATCCCTAATTCCCCGTATACTCATATATAGAGCTCAGGATCCGCTAATTCCCCGTATACTCATATATAGAGCTCAGATCCGCTAATTCCCCGTATACTCATATATAGAGCTCAGGATCCACTAATTCCCCGTATACTCATATATATAGCTCAGGATCCTCTAATTCCCGTATACTCATATATAGAGCTCAGGATCCTCTAATTCCCCGTATACTCATATATAGAGCTCAGGATCCTCTAATTCCCTGTATACTCATATATAGAGCCCAGGATCAGCTAATTCCCCGTATACTCATATATAGAGCTCAGGATCCTCTAATTCCCCGTATACTCATATATAGAGCTCAGGATCCACTAATTCCCGTATACTCATATATAGAGCTCAGGATCCACTAATTCCCCGTATACTCATATATAGAGCTCAGGATCCTCTAATTCCCCGTATACTCATATATAGAGCTCAGGATCCTCTAATTCCCCGTATACTCATATATAGAGCTCAGGATTGTCAGACCTCAATCATTCGTTCTTGCAGCTGGTGGACCCCGGCGCTTCAAACCTCCTGCCCGGCAGCCGGCTCGTTCCCCTCTCCTACAAAATGCCACTTCGCACTCTACCAAATTCACCCCTTTCAAAGTGGTTACAGGAATGCGTCCTAACGTTTTTCTGTCCTCTTTTGCCTCTCAGGAAATTCCGGTGCTGGAGAACCACTTGCTCAATGTACGATCCACATGCGACAAGATCCGAGTGAGTCTTGAATCTGCTTTGCAGTCTCAGAAACGTTCGTCTGATCTCAGACACAGACCTTCTCTGCTTTATCACGTTGGCGATGGGGTTTGGTTTAGCACACGACACATCAGATTGAAGGTTTCTTCCCTAACGTTTGCTCCGTGTTTCATAGGTCCTTACATGATTCTTGGATGTATCAATCCTGTTTCTTATGCTCAGCAGCTGCCACCAACCCCTTTGTATCCGACTCCTTCCATGTGTCATTACTGAAACCTCTATTGTGTAACCGTTTTACCCTCCCAGAGTCCTCTCCTCCACCCCTTATCTTGCTACATGGGAATCCTGGATTTAAAAGTTGAGTCCGTTTTGGATTCTCGCTTCTCTGGTGGCAGATTGTAATATCTCGTTAATTGGAAGAAACTGAGCAGAATATTCCTGTGTGATTCCAGACACATTGTGCTTCCTCTAATCGTTCCTCCACAAGATCCGGCCGTCCAGGTAACCTGTGATAATGAATCCACTCACAGCCAGGGATCCGCTGAGCCAGAGGATCCTGGATCTAACTCTGGAGATGATCTTTCTGCTGACTGGAGAGGTAAGAGATCCCATGAGATTCCATATTTCTGCTGATATTAAATCCCCCTGGAGCTGTGTGACCCAGGAGACATTTCAGAGGCAGATCAGTAGTAGATTCATGTGTAAATAAAGGTTCCAGCGCACCATACAGCACACTATGGAGATAACACACTGACACATACACAAAAGCATGGGGGGCCCAGGGGGCGACATGTTTATTCCTCTCTATATTGGGGTCACTCTCAATGTTTAGGGTCATATGGTGGTGAAGATCCATGAGATGGTCAGTGACAGCAGCCGTCACCAAATATCAGAAGGACACGGCAGGAGCCAAAGCTTCAATACGGAGCCTCCACCTCACTCAGGAATCCATGAGCAAAACCACGAGAAGATCCTGGAGCTGAGCAATCAGATCATCCGTCTGCTGACTGGAGAGGTGAGGCTGCTGGGAATGGACATTATACGCTAACACCAAGGCATGTGTCTGGATGGTGACTGTGTCATTGTGTGTGTCAGGTTCCTATACGCTGTGAGGATGTCACTGTCTATCTCTCCATGGAGGAGTGGGAGTATGTGGAGCGACACAAGGAGCTCTATGAGGACGTCATGATGGAGGATCACCAGCCTGTTATTACACGGGGTAAGAGATGCTTTAATTCTCATAATGTTTGTGTCCAATCCCAGAGCAACGTGTCCCAATAATCCCCTGAAATGTTGGCTGTGCCGTGTAATAGACGTGTTCCTGAATGAACGTCTCACGTGTTCATGTGATTTTCCCTCCAATAGATAAATCTGTATGGGGTGAATTTCACGCTGCGGTTTCTTTATGGGATATTGGATGTGAAAATGGAAGTGAAATTCTAAGCAATAATGTGGAAAAGGATCTGAACAAGACGAGAAAAGGACGAGCTGAATCTGCAACATACACAGAGCGAGAATCTCTGGCGTCTCAAGAAAGACACGTCCCAGAGAAAGAGATTTATCCAATCACAGAACCCCAGAATATTCACCCCCTG